>JAGFPH010003361.1:6205-21716 GCA_018207615.1 Philaenus spumarius | reverse complement strand
GCTCCTATATTTGGCTTCGAAAACCTCTCTAAAATCTTCCCAATTACATTGAAGAATTCTTCAATGTCTTTTATTTTAGATGATTTTAGAATACCTTTTGGAGCTGGTTCTAATGTCAGTTCAGCTGGAATATTTTTTGCATACGTGAATGGGTTGAGAACCATATGATACGAACTGGTTTCGAGCAACATACCACACGGTTTATATTTTAAAATACAATATTGTTGAATTTTAAAGGTACTGTTCTTACTTTTTGGCTTTTTCTCAAAATGAGATATAAGAGCCTTGTCCCAATCTAATACAATGCTATGATCATTTACAAGAATGAATGGTGAAGGCTTTTGTCTTGATGATTCGATTCGTTCAAGATAAGTTTCTGGGACCTTCACAGTTTCTAGTTTTTTCATGCTGTTTCTAACAATACCGAAATTTCTGTCACACTGTCCGAATGAGTGTCCTCAAATGGCGAAAAAGTGAAGGACCTCAACATTGAAAGTTTTGGCGAGCCATGAACAGAATCTAAGCAAAGTTTTTTTTTTTATTTGCGTCCATCTGCGTCAGACAGCAAAATAACTTTCTTAGTGTTGGGGAAGTCTTGGATTTTTTTACTGACACAATCAAAAACAAATGAAGCTACTGTATTTGCTCCTTTTTTACATTTATACTCCAGAAATGCATACATGAAAGTGGCATCATCATTGTGGACGTGAACTCAAAACAGATATAGCCAAAAAAGTCTTTTGTAGAACTGTGAAGTCACGGTAAGTTTTGGTAGGGGGAAATTTTTAGCGTAATCAAATTCAATGACCAGGACCTCACCACCTCCTTCTTTAGCATCTGTTATAAATTCATTTTTCATCTTTAAATAGGCATCAACCTTTCTTTTGTGAATGTTGTATTCCACATGATAAGCATCATTGGGAATTTTTCCAAACTTTACCTCACATTCACGACAAAAATCACATGTATCTGTTTTGGGTTTTTTAAAGTCGAAATTTGTTTGTCTGAAGAATTTAAAATAAGTTTTATATTGCATTTTAAGGCTAGTTCCTGTCTTTTCCTTAAAGTAGTCCTGGAAGTGATTGTAGATAATCTTTATAGACAAAGCAGGGTTTTCAAAATATATTCGGTTACTTTTAACATAAGTATAGTGAGCTGGTTTGTGAGGGATGGATTTTAGATGGTCTATGGCCAATAAAACATCCGGGGCGATTTTATTGTGGTTGTCATGTTTCCCCCGTTTGACATCCAAAGGTTCTTGTTTTAACATTTTAGACTGTAGGAGCCAATACGCTTTGGCCCCTTGAATTGATACTGTACAGATTTAAAAGAAAAGAACGACAGATTGGCCTGTCAGAGCCACTAGACTTAAGATGATACTTCCATGTATTATTCCTCTCAACTTTAGAAGAAACAGGTTTTTTTTTTTTGGTTAGGCATAGGATCAGTTACAGAATTTGACTAAGTCATACACCCAGATAGAACTAGATATCTTTAGCTGTTTTATTGCCCAAGTCATAAAATTCAAAAAATAGCCGTTGCTGACCTTTGTCAAAAAATTGTCCTTAGTACTTCTGTAGCCAACAACTACAGTACCGGTAGTAGGAAAATTTGTTACTCTTAACAGTAAGTCCTGTAGACTTAGAAACATAGTCTTGGCCACTTTGTCTTTGAGTTTTAGCCAATGTTTGTGTCCACTCTTCTTGTCTCACGATCTTCTTTTTCGCACCCTTTTTAACACAACCATCTAAAATATTTTGTCGACTAGCCATTCTTGAAGAATTAATACATTTAATCACTTAACTATTAATAAACAATGTCAATTTGTATTAATATTATCTGATGTTACTGTAACCTCGACTAAACTGACAAAACATAAACAGTAAACAAACCTGCTTGGAGATAAAACTTCTCATGATCTAAAGTGCATTGCATTACAAATAAAGTGCTGCCAACTCCAAAAGTTGAAATATTTAACTAAGATTTGGTAGACACAGTGACAGTGACACGCGCGCCAGACAGTGAACACAATTAATTATAGGTGGGGTCCGCAAAATACACAAGTACCAACTTATATAAACATCATGGAGAATCAATTTTTGCGTTTCCCGGAAGAAGGGCTCATAGAGAACCGCCCCCCCCCCCCGACCGCCTCAGTTTTTTCACAAAAAATTTTAATTTTTTTCTTATCCCCTAATTAAAAACAGCTGACGTTTAAAATGTTTGATGTTAAGTTTCTAAAAAAAAATTAATTTGAAAAATATTCACAAAATACAAAATGACAAATAAAATAGTTTGTACTTATTTTTCAGCAGATCAAAGGATAAGAGAGTTAGGGACAAAAAAGTGAAAACTTCTTCGTACCGTACTTATCTAAAACAGCCTACAATATTCTAAGCCTCGAACAAAAATATTTTTCAGTTATAATCACTTTTGAGATAGCCTACTCAATAGGCCTACTATTAGCAGAGCTACGATACCTAATAATTTGAGTGGTCACCATTTTGAATTAAACGGCTGGAAAAGTTCTATTTTTTTATTTGTCCATTGTCAAATATAATAGGCCCTACATGTTAATAATTATATTGTGAATTGTTTTTCGCCCAGAAACAATAATACTTTTATTATGATCTACATACTTAATTATTGTTTAGCGTTAGCCTGCTTGTTTTTTTAATAATTTTATACAGTTGATACCTTTGCTTTGGGGGGGACTTTTAATTTGGTTCAATAAACACAAAATATAAATCAGCACATCTCAATGTTATTTAGTTTATTTTCAAAATTAAGCTCATTTTTTGAAAACAAAAATTTTATAAAAAATGTCTAAATAAATTTGTTGTTCTGTTGAAACGGTAATTGATTACTATTACTTTATCAGAACCAAATCTTCCCATATTGAGATATGTTTCGTATTTATGTACTCTAACAATGTATTGACGTATGATTACATGCCCAAAAAAATAAATTCACCCTAAAAAAATTTAAAAAATAGGCTATAGCCTGAAGTTCTAACTTATAGTATTTAATCCCCAGTATGTTTCAAGCAAATGTTCTCGTATTGAGCTATATGTTATATACTTATATATTCTAACAATTAATTAACATAATTCAAAGCACGGAAAAAGAAATTAGTAACTTACTTTAAAAGTCGGCATTTAATGAAGAACTAGTAGGTAAGTGTCGCTTGCTTTTCTCATCACACTGGAGATTTACTTTCGTCAATGTATAGCTAGCTGGCCTTAGGCCTATCGTGTTTACTGATTCCAGCTCTTCATTCATGTTTATTTGTCTATTTCAGTCCATTAGCGATAAAGGTTATTGTTTACTATGAGTTGGGTTGGTTTGTTTGAAACATACTGGGACTAGATACAATTGTAATTATAATAAATAATAAAAGCATAAACCGAAACAAAACACCAAAATATATCTAGCCTAGTTAATAATCCAACTGATATTTGCGGTACATAATTAAGCCACTAATTTCCTCGCATTATCTATGTAATATATACTTTCATCTTTTTCAGTCACATATTCAATATGGTTTAATGTTATGGGGTCATGCGACTTATGTAAATGATGTCTTCATAATGCAAAAAAAAAAGCTATAGGCCTACACATTATGTGTGGTGTAGGTCCCTTATAGAGCACTGCAAGCCACTATTTAAAAATCTTAAAATTTTAAGTACCGGTATATACAATTTATACATTCAGATGGTCCTAAGATATACAAAATTAAATCTTGATAGTTTTCCTCTTAGAAGTGACCACCATTCATATCATACCAGGAATAAAAACAAAGTAAGTGCTCCTCAGTTTCAACTACCTAATTAAATCAATTAAGAGCTAAGATGGATTTAATTGTGTCATTTTTTAATAAATTGCCTATGACTGCCAGATTTACAACACTTACGAAGTTTGATCAGGTGATTTTTGAATGGTTTCTTGAATATTACTCATATTACGCCCATATTACTCTTTGAATGAATTCCTTACGGATGATTTTTAAAAAAGACTTGAATTTTGGTTAGACACAGTATGTTGTAGTTCATTGTTTTATTATTAGGCCTAAGTAAATATTTATTATTGTTATGTTTAATAATAATGTTTCAATACTTTTGTTACCGGTACTTTATGTCTTTATATTTAAGGTTTTTAATGAAGGAACTTATAATTGAATTAATTGTAACTTTGTGGTCAATGACAAATAATCATATAATTATGATCAAAGAAATTGGACAGGTGTAATATTCTTTCTTGGACAAATCTTTGTCAAAGATTTCTTTGATAACTTTCGAATAACTTTGATAGCCTAGTGTAATATGCCCCTTAGACTAATTTAGAATATCTAGGGCAAGTAAATCAACGGTTCCAAATGTAGCGCACTGGATGACCGCCTTTAACCACTGCAAAACCCTGCTCCTCTTGCATGTTTAGCCTATAATTTATAGACCTTATTATCTTCTGACATTATTAACATTGAGTTTACTGTAAAACCCCTAGTGATATATTACTGAAATGTTAGTAACATCCTACTCTATCCATCAAAAAAGGAATTTCAGTATGGTAGGCCTACTGGCATATAAAATTACCAGGAACATTGGCACATACAAAACTTTCCTTCATATGATTTGTGAGTTTATAATAAAAACTTGAAACAACTACCTATAGGACTTTATTTTAAAAGCTTTAAATAAGTTATTTCACATATTAGACATAGGCTACTTACTTAAAAAGCCATCCAGCAAGTGTAATAATATACTGGTAGAAATAACAGTAATTGTCATAAGGGCGAAGCGGTGCTCGATACAATGTCCACCCCTGACGAGCCTGAAGTTGTTGAGTCCTGATTGATACCGTTAACATATGTTGTATTTTGAGCAACCAAAGCAGCTGGAGGCGGTGGAATGTAAGCAATGACAGTAATGTTTTCATTAAATGTCTGATTTGTCAGGACATTATCTTTCGCTATGATGTCATTTTTCGTGTTAAGCTTTATTTCACGATCGATTATTTGTGAGTTTTGGGAGTTGCACATTTTGAGGTCAATACAAGTTGTATAAGAACTGACAGAATAATTACAAGAACTACCATTTGAATCATCACAATGTATAACAGCTTTCGGCATACAGAACTCTACAGTCGAACAGTTTAGAATTACACATGGTTTTTCCGTTATATTGGATGGAGAGGTTAGGTTCAAGTTGGTTACATTTTCAGCAATGTTTGGCTTGAATAACATTGTTGTAGTTTCAGTTTGAGCTTCTGTTGTGGTTTTAGTTTCTTCATTCAAAGTCGCATTGGTTTGAGTTTTTAAAGTATTTGTATTCTCCGTCAAGTTTCTTCCGTCTGTACTGTTAGCTGAAATGGCTTGTGAATTATTCAAACCTGTAGGAGGATTCATATGTTCGCATATCGATTTCCAGAACGTTGTGACATCAGAAATACGAGGCAGATTACTTCCTGACGAATTTGTTGTTATTGTCGCTGTAGGATCTAAACACATAGTAATTGATCCATAGTTTGTTTCAAGATTACCGTTTGTTTTTTTTACAGTTTTCAAACTGACTGCAGTACAGTTTAGCACTGTGCATGTTGTGATTGAGATGTTGTAAGAACTATAGCTGTAGTTCTCTCGGCTACAAGGTAGTACGGTACTGTTATTTATAATATAAACTGATGTAGCATTATTCGAATCATTTGAAGCTCGTTGCACAACATTATTTAACGTTTGATGAGAACGGTGTGAATTATAACCGCTGCCATATCCTCCGAAACCTCCAAATGGGATTGGAATTGGTATTGGGATAGGTAAAGGTAATCCACCTAGCCCAAACCGACTTCTTTGTCCATAATTATTATAACCACCTCCGTAGCTATTAAAACCATTATTAGATCCAAATAACCCACCGCCACCAAACATGCCTCCTCCATGTGATCCAAAACTATTTCCTCCATAGCCTCCTCCGAAACTGTTTCCTCCATAGCCTCCTCCGAAACTGTTTCCGCCGTAGCCTCCTCCGAAACTGTTTCCTCCATAGCCTCCTCCAAAACCTTGTTGGTAATTGTTTGGATATCCGTTTCCAAAACCTGGGGGATATCCCTGGTTGTATCCAGAATGAGGTTGTCCACTTTGCCCGTAATTATTAGGATTCGCAGGGTAGTTTTGCCCGAACTTCTGTTGATTAGGATTTCCAAAATTTTGTTGGTTAGGATAGGATTGCCCGAAATTAGAACCAGGATTTTGTTGACCAGGATAAGACTGACCGAAATTTGAACCAGGATTTTGTTGACCAGGATAAGACTGACCGAAATTTGAACCAGGATTTTGTTGACCAGGATAAGATTGTCCGCTATGTGGTTGTCCGAAATGGGGATTCGGTTGTCCATAATTAGTATTACCCGGCAGAACCGGAGCACTCGGCTTATTTCCCGAATTAACGCCATCAAATCCAATACCACTTCCTGGTTTATTATTAATCCCTTCAAAACCTATAGGTTTATTATTCGCTCCGCGATTGACATTATCGAATCCTATCGGAGGACTCTGGTGATTGCCTCCATTATGTGAAGGTTTTCTTTCAGCGTCCAAAAATTGATTATTACCGGTATCTGTTTTTTTGGGGGCAGATGGAGGTGGCGGTGGGGGTGGGGGTGGTGGCTTGTATTTGTTGCTACTGGGCTTACTCCTACTACGGCTACGGCTGCTGAACGTTTTTCTCCCCTCTACCATTGTAAACACTACACAAGAAACACATATCACTAAGAAAACACATTTCATTTTGATCACTGTTTATAAATTGAACACCTAACCTCAAACACTGTTGTATGTTGACTGGTTTAAGTTGAGCAACTTCGATTCGATCCTCCTATAACAAGAGTATTGTTAACTGTATTGATCATGCGCAAAGCGTATTTAGCCTAGGCCTATCCCTTCTACTCTACACCCACATAATAAATTTAACCAGAACTACACTCTCGCTGTTCTATTAGATTGCAATAAGATGTTTATCAAAAGGGCCAATTCATTCAGTTTTATTTAACCTACAGTACTGCGTAGAAACAAACTATATTCACATGAGTCACTTTCTCTTTTTTGGAAAGTTTATTGACCATCAAGCATGTCCGTTTCAGTAATTTACACTACCAAGCTAAACTCTCTAAAGCAACGAATAGACACTAAACAAAACAGTACTATTGAAGGCTGTAATATAAAGGCGATTCATTCCAAGTACATAATTTAATAACAATGGAATTACTAAGAGCAATCAATAGACCAAGGGTAAATTTATTGTTTCTAAGAACAGTGACGTAAGCTTGAACTACGTTTCTTCTTATTTTGTGCGACAGTTCTGTAGTACTGTACTACGGTACGTATTACGTTATTAATGTGAAATAGGAATCGTTTGTTTAAGTACATGTACAGTATTTTAGAAAATGATATAACGGCCTGGCAAACTCTAAATTTGTAACCAGTAGGCCCTTTCACACTGTTTTTACCTTATGACAATTAATTTCAAAAAGTTACCTAATGACTAAACGAATAAATAATTACTTTTGAGTTTAGTAAAAATTAGGAGCAAACTTCCAAAATTGTTTTGTACAAGCTTTGAATAAATTATGTTTGTTTAGCATGTAATTTACTGTTTAGTTTCCGGCATTTTTTATATATCGTTTTTGTATTTTTTTTTATATTTTTTTGTTACTGTAAATTTTTAAACCATTTTTGTTTTAAGTTTTTATGTTTTACTTTATAGTGCGATTAACAGATTATCAACAAAAAAATAATTTCGAAAAGGCGGACAAACATAAAAATATGATTCTTGAAAAAAGAGTCATCGAAATCGGTCCAGTAGTTTCGGAATAGTTGCTGAACTAATATAAACATGAATTAGGTACTGGTCGCATTCTTGGCCAATCCTTACAAAGTTGGTTAAAAACTGGAATGGGACCACCCCTGTCTTATTCGAAAAAAGAATCATGAAAATTGTTCCAGTAGTGTAGGAATAATCGCTGGACAAACTTTAAAAAAAACATAGAAACAGGTCAAATGAGAACCTCCTCCATTTTTTAAGTCGGTTAAAAAGATGTTTAAGGTTCATTCCAACATTTTCCGTATTCAAATCTAGGCTACGCCGTACCACTGAAACCTATATAGCAGGTTTTGCTGAAATATTGTTTATATAAATTATTTGTAGACTATAAACCATTCAAACTTGTATCCAAAGCACTTCTCTATTAAGGAAATTAAATTATTCATAAAAAACAACTATTTGTGTTACTAGTGACGTAGCCAGGATTTTGGGAAGGGGAGGGTCCAGTCCAAACTCCTGATAAATGTATAGCCGGGGGAGGGGGATCAATAGTAGCTTTACGACGAAAATTGAACCAACATCATTGTATTTACATGTCTATTTTTTACAAACAAATGAAATCTCGTTTACATATTTTTGGTATTGAATACAACAATATAATATAATATGATTATGCCATCTATAACTGCTTCCCAAGAAATTGTTTAAGTACCAAAAGAAAAAAGTAAGCACTAAACTATTCTTATGTATTTTTACATAGGCCAGAGCTAAAAAAAACTCGATTTATTAGGATTACGTATCATACTAGAGGGCCCGTGCGCAAATTGCGCATTTTAATTTTGTTTTTTCTGTTTTTGAGAAACTCACCTACAATTTGAAGAAATTAAATTACTTTAAACTCACAGTTTTATAAAGTTAACCTTTTCACTTGAAATTTAAATGTTAAATTTATTAAGAACAAATTATTTGTTTTTCCTTCTAAGAACTTGAATTCGTTTTTCCATGAGAATAAAAATTTATAAAAACACAAAATAAGTTAAAAAGAGGCATAAATTGAAGCCTAATGTTGTCATAAGTATAGAAATATAGGCCTATAATATAGCTACGCATTATTTAATAAATCGGATAATAAATTTTCTTCTATAATCTTGAATATGGTCAGGAGGCTATTCGAAACTTTCTCTTAGTTGGGCAAGTTATTTTATTTTACAAAAACACAAAATATATGTTTCTAAAAGAGCAGAAAATTATGCCTAATTAAAACTAAAAAATAGTTCACAAATTATTTGGAAAATAGGCTATTACAGTAAGACAAACTAAAAGTTCTTTAGTCCAAAAAAAATACAAAAATCTATATAGTAGGCTACAAATAACAATAACTACATAAAACAGACATAAATTGAATCCGTTTTGAATCCATGTTTTCATAATTATACAAATACATAATACACACATTATTTAATAATTGGGAAAATAAATTTTCTTCTACAAACTTGAATATTTTGAGGAAGCATAGTATTCTAAATTTTCCCTTAGTTAGGCAGGTTATTTAAGTTTACAAAAGCACAAAATATATGTTTCCAAAAGAGCTGAAATTTAGGTCTAATTAAAACTAAAATATAATTAACAAATTATTTGGAAAGTAGGCTATTTCTTTAGTCCAACAAAATACCAAGTTCAAAAAAATCTATATAGTAGGCTGCAAATAACAATAACAAAATAAAAATAATGGATATATAAATAATTTAGGCTAGGCCTATACTCTTTACCTGAAAAAAGTTATTTATTTATTTATTCTATACATTGTCATCTATGAAATGACAAATGTGTTTTTTTTTTTCAGGTAAACAGTAGAATTATTAAAAATATTGTCAGAAACTACTCATACATCAAAATTAGTCAAAGAAGAAAAAAACAACTCAACTGTCCCATCTGTGTTCATTACCAATAATTGATTGAAACTAACTTATGCAAGAAAGATGAATCGCTTAGTCTAAGCTTTCCTTATTTCTGAACGAACGAAGTCATTTCTATTAATATGCAAATTATTAAGTTAGCAATCAAAAAATGTTGCTGAAAAAAGAGTAAATCAAAACATATTAGTTTTGTTTAAAACTGGAACAGAATAAGAGAATAACCGAGTTTATTAAACGCTAGAATTTTTTTTATTGTGGATTCCGCTAAATCATCTAAAGAAAATGTGAAGGCGAATTTCTGGGAAAAATGAGACCCTTCTTTCCTCACGGATAAGTTTTAGTACCTATTTATTGTCCTTTTTATATCATTAATATAGTTATTATATCATAAAATATATATATAGTGATTACACATACACAATCATAATTTACGTTTTAGTCTAAAATCAATTCCATAAATTAAATAGAACAACCCCCTATTTTAGATTATTCCAAATATATTACTCTTGACCGATCTAGATTGTCTTGCATGAACTCGGAATCGGACTCTCGTTTTCGCTTTCATAACAGGATGATTCCGAACGTTCGGAATCGAATGCGTTCGGAAATAATCGGAACCTTCCAAATACTTTAATAATCGGAATCACCGAGAATTTGATACCGGAATCTCCCAACAATAGGCTATCCTATCTCTATCACTGACTGCCATGCACGTTGCTACCATCTTGATATGACCGAAAAATAAACTGAACTCAATCTTTTGACATGAAATAATGAAAGGAAGAGGGGGGTCTGGACCCCCCCTTGGCCTACGTCCCTGGTGTTACTACTTCAAAATGTAGGCCTACACACTAACTCTAATTTTTTTTAAATAAAAGTTTTAAGTCACACTTTACAATCACATGATTAGTTAAAAATCTTTTGACTGTTAAGGAATTTTAATTTTATTACCAATGTGAAAGCCTTCAAAGTCGACCACTCTCCCCCCCCAAAAAAAAAAAATCACCGCCGATTTGACGGAACTTTGTTTTAAATGTTTGTTATAAATATATATGCTAACATTATTTCAAATCAGAAACATTCGCGTGATCAGATTTCATTCTTTCAACCTTAGTTTTAATGTTATTTTAATTTTGCTTAGTTTATAAATTGTGCATATTAATCCAGATTTTTCGAAAAAAATTTCTGAACAGTTTGGAGTTTGCTGATAAGAATTTTCTGAAATTTGCAAACAACAAAAATGTCCTGTCAGTTTCCAGAATGTTTCATGGATACAAACATTGTAAATTTGAATCTACTTAAAAAGTTCTAGCAGACTCAATTAACCTACTTCCAGTGTTGGCATAAAATATGTTTGAATTGAATTATCAGTATAATTAATTATCGGTAGGCTATGTTGAATTATTCGGTATTGTATTTTCGGTCAAAAACTATCGTAGGGACTTTCTGCAAAATTATCGTACAAGTTACAGATTGAAATTTCATTTTTAGTGTTCATACGAAACACCATAATCTAGGCTAATTTTGTTAATTTATGATTTTTTTTTTATTGTAGAGAAAATATTTTAGAATCATTAAAGGTAGATAAAAATTAATATTGGTAACGCTGTTGTGATAGTAAATAGGCTAATTGGAAAAAAGATAGTATGTAAAGACATATTAACATATTATTTATAAACATAAACAAATCGGACAAATACTTAAATATTAACGTTTTTAATACACAATGGTATAATAATTACTGTATATGAACATAGAAAAATAAATTAGTGACATTTAGATAATACAGACCAAGCAAAACCTCTGCCTTCTTGAGTGCAGATTTAAAATAAACGTCTTGTGTTGCACTTTTTTGTCTTATTTTCTACTTAGATTTTCATGACAATCATGCCATTTCACTACTTGTCGTGAAAAATTAACAAAAACCATATTTGTTAATTTTAAAAAGTTATTTGTTTGTCTAAAAAATGCTTATTAGTGTTGAGAGAGTTTTCATTGGTTCAAAACGTTTCCATTTTTTATCAAAATATGTATCATTCGCTCAGTTAGGGCGTTTTTAAAAGTGTATAATACCTTAATACCCCTTTAGCTTTTAAACGGTTAGTCGTATCAAAAAACCACCAAGAACAAAAAAGTCTTAAAATAACTTTTAAAATCCGAAACCATCATAAAATACAGGGTGTTCTATAAGAAATTCGAAAGTTGTCCGCCATATTGGAAAAAGGCTGCACATTTTTGAAATTTCAAATTCATATTTTTAATGGTCAATAAAAAGTAGGTGAAGTTCCCTCAATTTAAAGGTTGCTGTACAGCTTGTACTTTTGGAGATCCTAATGGTGGCCAAGTTAAAATGGACACCTGTATATTATACAGTAGTTTGATACGGGGTTTATATTGTGTGAGGCTTCCCATCATAAAAGGTCGGGAACTCTTTGAAGGCTACAGAGTTCATTGGACTCCTGTTGAAATTATTGAATATAATTAACACACATTTTCCAAGCATTACTCAATTTTACACATTCACAGCTGGTTACTAACTGTATCTATTTATGTGGTATACGGGTGAGTCGCTACTGACTACATTAATTTTAACAGTTGATTCTACTTATCAAAAGGAACAAAAAATGTAGCCTATATATAAGCCCTTATCTAACCTTAACCGTTTAGCTGTAATGGCGTATTTTGAAATTTTTTCAAATTACACGACTTGGTAGTCTACTATTAGTTTGACGATAAAAACCACACTATTGTAGTTATGACATGGAAAGTAATACCATTTGAAAGAGCATTAAATTTCCTATAAATTAAACATAGTACCCAAATAATAACTCCTTATACAACGTTTTTTAAATAACTTTAAAGTTAAAAATTATTTTTACAGACTTTTTCCTTTAAACTCTAAGGCTCGATTAAATCAGTTAAATTTTTCGTATTCTTATGTTTAATTACATAAAACTTCCTTATTTATTTATCTTTAAAATGATGTATAAATATTACTGGGTCATACAAAGAAAAAATGTTGAAATTTCATTAAAACTAGGGGAGACCCTTGCGTGTATTAAAATACTCAACCCGCATGAAAATCGGCCCAGTAGAAATCTCAGACGAACTGTCCAAATGTTTTTTTCCTTAGGCTTTAAATATATAGATGTTGTGTAGGTACAGCATTAGGATTTATTGTATTGGTTCTAAACATCAAACTAATTATTGTATCTGTAATTTCTTTACCAGTTAAATCTGTTGACTAAATCAGCTAATTGGAAATTAAAACATCTGGTGTGCACATCACACAACTTTCCTTACCAAAATAGATGCTGTATCAATTATCAAATTTCTCGAGCGAGAGATTGATGATACCATTTTCGAGTTAATAGGAGTATCCGTTTCGAAGAAAGCGGTACTAACTTCAAAACGGTTAATCCCACGGACCTGATTTTGGTCTCAATCGATTTCTAACCTCACAAAATGTCAAATTTGATACCAAACACGGCTAGTTTAAAAAAAGACATTTTTACCCCCAAAAATGCCCTTTTAAAAAATGGAAAAAGTTGAGTGGGGTATCGTTTTTGACATTATTTTGGACGCTGAATCGAATGAGGCCATTTTCAAGTCGATAGGAGCAGCCATTTCAGAGATAAAAACAAAATAACTTGGTTTTTGTAATAACTTTTTTCAACGAATTTTTAACGGTCTTTCGCGTACATAGGGTGTTAAGGGGGTGGGAGTAGAGTATGTTAGCAAAGTTTAATCAAAATCGTTAGAGGGAATTTGGAGTAAATACCAAAAATGTGCTAAAAACTGCTCCCACGGTAAGACACCACCTCCGATTTGCTTCAAATTTACATGGGTTTAATTGTTTACATGTTTGAAGATATCCTGTAAATTTCAGTTCGATCCGACCAGCCGTTTGCCCTGTGCACTCCGGACACACACACACACACACACACACACAGACACACAGACAGACCAATTGCCAAAAATGCATTTTTTGGACTCAGGGGGCCTTGAAACGTAAAGATATTATGAAAACTCGACATCGAATTTTTGGGTCGATCGCAATACTTACCTTACCTAGTATAGGGTAAGGAAAGTAAAAAGTTATAATCAGCTGTTTTTTGATACGAAAAATAAATGCAACATTTTTTGACTGGATTTGTTTTTATTAAAATTAATAGAAACTGAACGAAATCTTTAGTTACAGTTCACACTCAAAAATAACATGGTATCACGGCTCTCAACCGGTTTCATCATTTGAGAAGATTTTCAAAATGTCAAAATTTTCTACGAATACATTTCTACACATTACTGAAACCACCTGTAAAATTGATCAGAACAGAGATTGTGTCTGCTCTCGATCCCGTGGCTGACAATATGCGAGACGATGTCACATGCATGAAATAAAACTTGAGCACCGCTAAAAGAAGAAACCTTCAACTGCTTCTGAAATGTGCTGCAGAGACCTAACCTAACCTATTCAATTGTTTATTTAATTATTTTAAAGGTCATATTACTTTAATGACGTAATGATCTTTAATGATGGGTAGATCTCTCATAAGTTGAAATTTTGTTTTGATATTGTACCGTCGGACCAGTTTTCCTCAGCCCTGGCGCTGACCGTCGGACTAGTTTAACCCCAAAATATTGACCGTCGGACCAGTTTATCCATTCCCGATATTCCTTCATCAACAGTCAATGGTTCAAAATTAAAACTGTAATGTTAAACGCTGTTTTCCACTATCAACAACCAAATTTAATTTATCCAGGGAGGTGTTCCCTATTTTGTCTCCCCAAAAAAAACTTTTGGAACAGCCGTTGGCCGGTTGTGCCCCCTCAAAACAATAGTCCACGCGATGCCTATGCCTATACGTACAGTAAAAAGAGGATGGCGTGAAAGGGACCATAGAAAGAATAAAAACTTTCAGGACAAGTTTCTGTGATGCGTTTAGTATCTGCATATTTACAAATAATTCTATAAGGCAGCTGACGTGAGTTGAGTGAATTTTCAAAATGAAGTTTATGTTTAGGGTTTCAACCAACTATTTGGAAATTTGGTATACTAACTTGGCGCTGAATAGATGCCTGCGTGTAAGAAATATATTTGTATAATTTATTTGCACCATATAACGTATAGCCCAGTATATAGGAGGGTTTCAGCTTACATTAATTGCGGTAAAAGATTTTTTTTCTAGGATCGTTTGGTATGGTGTGGGTATGCCAAATCTAATTTTGCGACCTCGAAAGTGGGAGGAACAACTTTTGGGGGGCAAAAAACCTCAAAATTTTCGCACTTTTTCCAGTTTTTCGCTTATAACTAAAAAACGGTACATATTATGTAAAAAATAGATCTGTAGTAAATTAAAGAGGACAAAATTTCGCGTCGATTAAAAAAATAAAATTTAAAATTGGTCCAGTAGTTCGATTTTTATGGGGATCCAAAAAACAGAAAATTTTTCCAACTTTGCCAAAAACTGTGTTTTACCCATTTTCAATGTGCTGTAACTTTCCAACATCAAATTTTATCACTACCCCCCTCCCTGAAAGTTGTAGAGCATCAATCCCTGAGTTTAAAAAAAACACCGATTTTTCTAAATTGAGCTGATTTTGAAATTTTGTCAACTCATAAAGCAAAATTGGGGAAAACCTTAAATTCACACAATCGGGGTTTCGCTATTTTTCGATGTCTATGAGTCCGGAAATCAATTCTGAGGCTTAGGTATGTCATCTGAATGCATCTGGAAATTATTTTTAAAGAATTTTGTGAAAATTTTAAAATGTAAATAA
>JAGFPH010003360.1:108974-123343 GCA_018207615.1 Philaenus spumarius | reverse complement strand
AGGCAAACATTTTATTTTGTGAGGGCCAAAGAATTTCCCCATAGGGAAAAAGGCATCACACTATTAATAAATCCATGGTACAATGTATTTAATCTTGTAATTCTGTATAGTTAATAAAATTGTATAAATTTGTATTTATTATTAATGGGGAGGGTTTTTCAGCTTTTAATTTTTTGGGGAGGGATCTTTTAAATTCAACAAAATAAATATTGTAAAGCAAAACTTTTATTAAATTCTTTTTTTGTAATTAAGGGCATATAAATTTTTGACTTTTGTAATTAAGGGCATGTCTTTTTTTTATAAATATATTTAAAATGTATTTTTCTTTTGGTTTTGGTCAATAAATCAAAATCTAATCTAACTTCTTCTTTATTGAGTTGACCTCAATATATCTGATTAATATTTGTGAGTGATCGGCTAAGACATTTCTTCAGTTTGGCAAGTATAAATTGTTTAAGGTAAGTCCTTTGAACATGTCCAGTCTATGTGGTCCAGTATAGCTTCCATATATTTAATTGTCTTTATCCAAGACTGGTACAAAACCTAACCTAAAAGTTAGATAAAATACAAATAATTGCTTCAAAGTTTGAAATCAGTTGTTTATGGAAATATTAGAGCAAACAGTTGTTTTATCTGTTATGTTATTCAATTGGTTGTTATTTTAATAAATGTAAATACATGTGTTGGTTTTTTTGGTCTAGCCCTAACCTATGATTTTTCCCGACTAAATTTACAAATATTGAAAAAAAGAAATGGTATTATCGAAATGAATTATAGCCTAATATGTTACTCAGAGATAATGTTGCATTTTATTAGTAAAACTATTTTTTCAATCGGTTCAGTAGTTCCAGAGATTACCACCTACATACAAACAAACAAACAAATTTTACCTCTTTATAATATTAGTATATATTTGATCTCATGTTATAGATTATAATAAGATCTACGTATGAACCAGTCTAAAGAAAAGTTAAATTTGGAAGTCATGCCGATCCTATAGACTGGTCATGTCAATTCAAATACAAAACTATTTCTTACCTTGATATGGAATCTCCAAACTGGTTAGATGATGTTAGTAAACCACGCACTCGAAGATACATTCACTTAACTTAGGTGGAATTATATTAATTACAAAAGTTTCATTCAATAACAATTTATTTATATACATATAAAAAAGTGATATGCCCTTAAATAAAGTTATACGCCCCAAAATAGAAATTTACAAGAACTTAGAAAAAAAATACAAAGTTCACAAAAATAATTTAATTAAAAATCCTCTTTTTAAGATAAACAAAATAAACACATCCACAAAAATAAAAATAAAACACTCCCTTATAATTGATTATGAAAATTTAGTTTAATTTGATCAATACAAATACAAATGTTTAAAAACAGCTGAAAGATAATACAATGTCACATATGATTATTATATAAAATTTGCTTTATAATCGTTTGGTACCAGATACAAAAGTACTATCTATATTTATTTATATTTACAATTATATGTACAAATATAATAAGTTGGTCAACATAGTTTAATAAGTTTGCATAAAGAAACAATTCCAGAAATAAAAGAAAGACAAATAAATAAATTTGATTTATTCTAACACGTAACGCCACGAAAGAAAAAAAAATTAATTTTAAATAACCACTTAGGGGTTGTCAAGTCTAAATAGCTGTCTGTAATAACGGTACACGTATTAGTACTAAATAAACAAAAAAGGGGTTAAAATATTGGCTTGTATTGCAGTATATAATATAAATCCGAGAGGAGAAGGAGCGGGATAGGCAATACGGTGGCATTATTATCGAATTTCCATAGGAAACAGGAGCAATTGCAGTCGCCCTTATGGTAAGACCCAAGGTCGGGAGTAGCAAATGAGCACCGATCATGGTCCCCAGAACACATTTGGGGTGACATTAAAAATCATACATATGTATATGTATTTATATATGTATATATGTGTTCGCACTCTAGTGGCCGCATTTTAAGTCCGATTTGGTACACATGTAGGGTGTCTACATCGCTCGGACGAGTTCGTTAGCCAAAAAAAATCCAACAATCGTAAGCACTTTTTTGACTGGAAGTAACTATTTTTTGAGATTTTTCCTACGAGAATGAATTTGTTTTTGAGTTTTTTCTACAAATATAAATGTAGGACGTTATTTTTCACATTTTGTATTTACGCGACCTTATAGCTCGCTTGGTTCCCCCAAAATCGATCAAAACGTAAAATACCATAGAAGTATCCGGTTCAAAGCCATGTGGTGGATTCTACCGCGGGGTTGGCGTGCGAAGCACGCAATGCACTGTGTCTTGAAGACACTCCCAATATGGGGGTTGGCGTGCGAAGCTCGCAATGGTTTGGTGTATTGAAGATACTCCCAATATGAGGAATGGCGTGCGAAGCACCGCAATGTGTTTTGTATTGAACATAATCCCAATACACGGAATGGCGAGCGAACCATTTTGCAGCAATTCAGCACCGTCGTGAATAGACCTCCAAATTGTTGGGTGCAACCCTAAAACATAGGCCTATGAACTTAATTTTGGAAATTTGCTCAACTCACGAATTATTTATATATATTTCCTTAATTTTTAATTATAAACCTCTAGCGGTCACAAATTATACAGATTCAAAATTAAGAACAACCTAACTAACTTGCTACAACCACTCCTTGATGGTGCTGATGACGATACATTTACTTGAACATGTAATACTCGTGGAGATAGTAAAGTATTGTTTATCAGAATGTTTTCAAGGCAAGCCTTAGCCGAGTGGATAAAAACTAAGAGTAAGAAATATTTTAATTAAAATCCAGATTGTGACCCAGGAATGTACAGTATGTTGTAAATATAATTTCTCACTTTATTTTGCGCAATTTCCCGTAAAACTTGTTTTTACATTGGTGCACACTTTTCTCATGAACTAATGAAGATATTTAAATGAAATTTTTAACACATATTTGTAACTGACTAGATACAATTTAACACAAGGAAACTACATTATACTTGATACTTAAGAAGTTATAACAATTTGTGTAAGACCATGTTTTTCGCTAAAACATTATACCGGGTGTTCGGAAAGTCTGGAAACGGTTTAATATTTCGTATGTAAAGAAAATTTGAATGTGTGATTCAGGAACCTACTCTATGTAAAAATAACATTCTATTAAGATTTTTAAAAAATTATTAGAGCAAAATGGGGCAAAATTGGAAAACACGATTTCGTTATTTTTTGGCCGCTATTTTTAATCGGTTAAATATATGGATGTGCAACCTTCACTGTAGGCTTTCTCTCAAAATACTACATCGAAATGATTTATTACATGACCACCTTCTCATTAAAAAAAAACAAAGTTACATTCGAAATGTCGGATACAAGATGGCGGATAATTTAAAAAAAAATCTTAATAGAATATTATTTTTACATAGAGTAGGTTCCTGAATCACACCTTCAAATTTTCCTTACATACGAAATATTAAACCGTTTCCAGACTTTCCGAACACCCGGTATAATGTTTTAGCGAAAAACATGGTCTTACACAAATTGTTATAACTTCTTAAGTATCAAGTATAATGTAGTTTCCTTGTGTTAAATTGTATCTAGTCAGTTACAAATATGTGTTAAAAATTTCATTTAAATATCTTCATTAGTTCATGAAAATAATAGTTAATTATTATTTGATTAGCTAGTCAAAAATCAACAGAGCTTTAGTCAATCGCAATGGACTTTCAGAAAAACCTTCCAACGCCCAACATAACCACAAATGAAGCGTACTATAAGCGCCAATTAACAGCGATCCTGTTTATATTCACGTACTTTCTACCGGTGGTTCGTGGACGGTGGCTGGCAAAGGAGCCGGCGAAGTGACTTCGTTTTTATATCATTATGTAATGTGCATACTGGACCCTGCAGTGAAAGAATTAGACTGCGGGGTCAAAATAAAAACTGAACTCTTAGAGTGTGACAGAAACATGGCAAACGTGAACCAAAATAAATGAATTGAACTTCCTAAGAACTGGTTTGATGAGTTCATAAGTTCAAGGGCGAAATCATCACCCTTTGTTGTCACAGAGGCCGACAATAATTTAGTTCGTAAGTGGACCGAGCACTTCGATCGATGTAGATTATGCAAAGAAATGTCCTTTCAATTCAAGGCCAAATAGGGAATTGCTTGTATCAAGAAACCACCCTTGTCTGATTCAGCATCGAGCGACTTTCTATGGTCACTGTGATGGTAGTGTGGTGAATAGTGTTAAGTTATGTGTAATAATTGGTTTGTTCAACCCGTCATCCTATACCAACACAGTAAACACAGCAATATACGTATGCTGTTATTATCTTTAATTTAGCTATTATCCTTCATCCGATTCTTTTGTTAGTTACACTATCCAATTAGGAATTAAAAGGGCTACAAAACAGGTGTCTTGACGTTTTTCGTTAAAATGCACTTTTTTTTAGTAATCTAGGTTTTAAGTTTTTAAATAGCCGCCATTTTAAAGAGTATGATTGGAGATAATCGTTTATTTTTCTTGAGATAGATCATTGTTAGGTTAAACTTCATGCCAAGTTTGAACTCAATCGAGCAAACATTTCTCTGGATCTATACATAATTAATTTGCTAGGGGTTATTTTGTGAGTAGAACTCCTCCTAGAGTTTTTAACCGATTTTGACGTTTTTGGTGTCATTTTACAGAGCTCACTCTGAAATTGTGCTTCCCTTAAAATGAGCTCAATGTATGTTAAGGGCTTCGCCCCAGTGGCCCTCAAAGTTGCCATGTTAATCTTATGGAAGGTCAATCTTAAGGAAGAAGAAGAAAGATTTCTTTTGATTTTATCAGGGGCACAAAAACAGCTGTTCGTATGAAAAACTTAAAACATCTGATTTTGATCAACAGCTGATTTTGATCAACAACTAATTTGGATCAAAAACTGAATATAATTTTAGGTTAAGTAAATCAAGCAATAGCGAAGCATTGCCCGGCCCACTAGTATTAATTATTTTGTACAAAAAAACAAAATGGTGGATATCCGGAAAACTAAGCATTTCCGAACCTATGTTTATAGGAACTTTTTTCTTTATTTTCACTGGTAGAACATGTCCTGAAAGTCTTTCCGTCTCTTCCTGAATCACCCTGAATAAGAAGACCTGTAGTCCTTCAAGTCGTTAGGTTAGAATGACAAGGTTCTAACTAACAAAGTTCTAGTTTTGTCAGCTGTTGGCATGACAAGGTTCTCTCTGAATTCCTCTTTAGTTTGAACTAACTCTTATTGCTTTGTTCTGTCTAATAAGCCATTTTCTAGAAGTACAAAGTTCTAACTTACAACATATGTTTATGAAAATTTGGAATGAAATGGTTCTATTTGGTTGCTATAGATTTAAATGTACAAATATAACTTTGTTACTATTTTCAACTGTGAAGCACCTATCTCAAAGAATGACACGGTTGTATCTGGCCTGTTAGAACCATTCCATTATATCTTTCTAAAAAGATTTTAAACCACGGAGGTGGACAAGGTTTTAACTAACAATAGATGGAACCTTGTCTTCTACAAATTTTAAACTTTTGTTAAAGACAAGGTTCTAACTGTAAAAAAATCAATTCTAATATCTAAAAAACTATTCATCCAATATTAAAAAAATATGTCCATATTTTCAACGCCATTACTATGTAACTCTAAAATTTCAAGTTGATAGGAAGACAAAAATAATGTAAGTACAGTAAAAAAACAAAACTTCAAACTCATTTTTCTTAAAACTAATGTCTGGTCAGTTAAAATGTAATCATTCTAACCTACGTTTACCTAAGTTATTGGCAGACGGGTAAAAAAACCAGTATGATAATACTTTTCAAAAAGAATTGTAATCTTCTCACAAAAAATAAAGCATTATTATTCATTGCCATAGCAACCAACTGCATAAAATAACTGATAAAACAGATGGAACTGATAACCAGCTTAGCTACACAGTTTTAAGTTGGACCTATAGACCAGTTTGTAGGGGTAATTTTAGACCAAAAGTTCCAGTAATACGGCTGATTTTTTTTTTTTTGTATAAGTACATTAAAGTATGTAGATTAACATAAAAACAAGTTTACCAGTCAATCGATTTCCCAAAGTCGAAAAACAAATCGAAAAACACTTTTTTTTCGATATTCCTTAATATTTCAAGCTGGAATGAAGATAAATAAAAAATACCACCGTGTAGGGGAAATATTTCTCAATAAAAAAGGTGATTTGTATTTCTTTCGTACGAGCAATGGTTTGTCCGGAAAACAATCGATAATACAGGTATGTATTTTCCAGCAGCGCGACTCGGCCGCACGGCTGAAGACCTATTTTTTGAAGCGTGGCCCAGTACATTATAAACTATTGCATAGTTATAATGTATTAAATACATAGTTGTAATAGGGCGTTTTCAAGAGGAAAGTGTCAGCTTTACAATGGTATGTTTTTTTTTCATTACACATAATCATCTAACAAATTACTCAAATATATATATTGAAATTTAAAAAAATGTGCCTCAAAGAAAAAGAAAACTGGTTATGAATTTGAAAACTAATGAAATATAGGTTTGATAATGCCTGAATAAAAAGGCGAAACGTACGTCACCAGCAAATAAAAAATAAAAGTAAAGGACTGAGAGCTGTAAGTAAACAAAAAAATAAACTTATAGCATAGTTATCAATGAATATGTTTTTATATGACCATTTCCGTCCATACGTATAGCAGATCTAAGTTGGCCATTTTGTAATATATCGAATTAAAACTTTGTATAGCAAGTGAAAAGTTTATTTTTAACTTATATACCAAGACTCAAGTTAGTATGTTAAAAATTTGATGAGCTAGAGCCATCAGACTTATCAACGAGCCTCATGGTTTTTTGCTTACCGAACGCTGTAGCCCTTTCAATCTATTCCAGTTTCGTAAATTTTTGGAATATCTAAATCAAATTTGTTTTAAAAGTTGAATACACCAGTATAAATATTCTTAGTAAGTATGAACGATTTTTTTCATATTATTTTTAAAAACGAGGCGCTTGAAAATAGTCTTCTGTTTTACCTATCTCGTTTTAACACCTTTGGATTCAACGGCTCCATTTTCGACATTTTTGAACATATCGATTTAAAAATTGCTACAGAAGTTACAAACACAATTGTTTTTTGCTATACATATTTAAAATACTATATTTAAAAAATGGACTAATCTGCAGCCGATCAACTCAAGCGTTTTGATAAAAAATCTAAAAAGGTCTAAAATTAAACTTTTTTAAGTTACTTGTGCTTTTAAAAGTAAACAATAAAAATGGTTTATACTCCTTGATATTGTTTAAATCTATATTTTTAAGTTGTAAAAAAACTTTTAGGTTGATATTTTGAAAATTTTCCAAACTGGAGCCGTTTAAAATGAGTTCGTGGGTCCGGTACTCCTAAAATCGAGAAACCCATTGATAAGTCAAGTGGCTCTAGATCGGGTCATTTTCAAGATAACAAGCTGAGACTCAGCATAAATGTTTAAAATAACTCCTATGTCAAGTTTCAATTCAATATATTAAAATTCAGCCAATTTAGAATGAGCCAACGCTTCATATATAAATTAGATTTCCAATTTTAGTGATCCCCCTGCTGCAAAATACATACCTGCATTATCGTTTTTTTTTCAGACAAACCATTGCTCGGGCGAAAGAAATACATATAACCTTTTTTTATCGAAAAATACTTCCCCTACACGGTATTTTTTATTTTTATTTATCTTCATTTCAGCTCGAAATATTAAGGAATATCGAAAAAAAACGTGTTTTTCGATTTGTTTTTCGACTTTGGGAAATCGATAGTCTGGTTAGCTTTTTACTTTCTCCACCCTATACGTAGTATATGGAGTAAGTCTTGTTTTCGTCCAAATTTTCGAATTTGAATTTTTAGTGAAATTATTTGTTTTGGTGCTCCCTGAACCCCAAAAAATTGTTTAGTGGAATTATCTGTGTTGGTGCTCCCTGAACTCAAAAATATTTTTAGTGGAATATTTTGTTTTGGTGCTCCCTGGACCCAAAAAGGTGTTATCTTGGTGATGTCTGTCCGTGTGTCCGTGTGTCCGTGTGTCTGTGTGTCTGTGTGTCTGTGTGTCTGTGTGTCTGTGTGTCTGTAAGGATGTGTAGCTAGAGACCATACCAACCGTCCGATTTTAATAAAATTTGGTATGTGGGAGTAGTTCTGGCATATCTCCAGGCTTTTTTTTCATTTTTTCAAATTTTTGGTTTTTAAGGGGTTTTACCCCCCAAACATTTTCAGAAAATGATAAAAATCTAAATTTCTCAAAAACGGCTCAACGATTTTGATAAAATTTGGCTTATTTGTAGCCCTTAATGTACCCTACCATATGCAAAAAAACCGCATCTTTCTAAAAATACTAGTTTAGGTAATAATAATAATAATAACTGATTTTTGGGGGTTTTGGCCAAAAAGATGGTTGTTTTGCAAAATTCTCAAAAACTACTGAACGGATCGGAACGAAATTTAGTATGTAGCTTCCTCTAGGGCCATAAGGGCTCACTAGGAAAGGTTTTTAAAATTCGAAATTTTAGGGGAGTTTGGGGGGGGTTCAAAGTTACTAAATCACGATTTCTGTGAAACTACTGAACGGATTGGAATGAAATTTGGTATATATCTTAATCTAGGACCATAGTGGCTCACTTAGAAAGGTTTTCAAAAAATTATAAATTTTAGGGGGGTTTAAGGGGGGGCTTTCAATGTAACTAAATCACGATTTCCCTAAAACTACTGAACGGATTGGAATGCAATTTGGTATGTAGCTTCCTCTAGGGCCATAGTGGCACACTTAGAGAGGTTTTCAAAAAATTTGAAATTTTAGGGGATATGGGGGGTTATTGTTACTAATTCACGATTTCTCTAAAACTACTGAACGGATTGGAATAAAATTTGGTATGTAGCTTCCTCTAGGGCCGTAGGTGCTGATAAGAAAGGGTTTCAAAATTTCGAAATTTTAAGGGGGGTTTGGGGGGTCAAAGTTACTAAATCACGATTTCTCCGAAACCACCGAACGGATTGGAATGAAATTTGGCATGTAGCTTCTTCTAAGGCCCTAGGTTCTCGCTAAGAAAGGGTTTAAAAAAAATCGAAATTTTAGGGGAGGTTTGGGGGGTGTAAGTTACTAAAACTCCCCATAAGAAATACATAGTGTAATTTATGTTCATTGATATAATATATTTTTTGTTAATATACGTTTAACTTTGATTTGTCTATCTGTGCAAAGCCGGATCGGGCTAGTTAGTATAATAATATAATATGGATGTGTGTTACATGCATCTAATATTTTCCATGGTAACATTTTCCTACTTTTGCAATTCTAAATAACCATCTCCTATGCTAATATTATGAAGGTATAAAGGTTCAACTGGGAGAAAGTATGTGGTAGTTATCTGGTACCGTTTATTTTTATATTAATCTACATACTTTAAGGTACTTATAAAAAAAATCAGCCGTATTGCAAATTACTGGTAGTTGTAACCTACACCGACTGGGCTACTAGTATATTTTATTTTATAATCATTAACGGCAGCGTACACACAAAGTTAAAGAAAATTATAGAACCCTCAATTTATTGTAAAAGTAATTTTAACAAGCAAAATGTTCAGGTGCCGCTAAAGTAGAGGGGTATAGTTTAGAGGATGTGCAATTAAAATAAACATCACGGATAAGGTTAAAACACTGGGGCGTAGTCATTAGAGTTAAGCCATTACTACGAGGCTATTAGAACGGAGCTATCAAAACTTTACACCCCCAGTGAAGCTTCATTGTTCTAAGTGCGTAATGACTTTATAATTATTTGATGTTCGTGAACACTTCAAACTTGTTTACTAAGAGCGAGGACAAATAACAACATAAAGTTTTGAAATATCGTGAGTAATTTATTTGATTTTCATTTAAAAACATCATGAAATATAATGTTTATTTTCAAGACTTATAAATAACAAGTGGACCCAGTAATGCTTCGACTAAATAAACATATTTATCTATATATATAAAAGCCAAAACCACTGACCCACTAATCACGATTTCTCAAAAACTACTGAACGGATTGGAATGAAATTTAGTATGTATCTTCCTCTAGGGCCATAGGTGTTCACTAAGAAAGGATTTCAAACAATTAGAAATCATAGTGGGGGGCTTGGGGGGCCAAAGTTACTAAATCACGATTTCTCTAAAACTACTGAATGGATTGGAATGAAATTTAGTACTATGTAGCTTCCTCTAGGGTCATAGGTGCTCACTAAGAAAGGCTTTAACAAAATTTGAAATTTTAGGGGAGTTTGGGGGTGAAAGTTACTAAATCAAGATTTCTCTAAACCTACTGAACGGATTGGATGAAATTTGGTATGTAGCTTATTCTAGGGTCATAGGTGCTCACTAAGAAAGGTTTTCAAAAAAATTAGAAATCTTAGTGGTGGTTTAGGGATGGGAGGTCAAAGTTACTGAATCACGATTTCTCCAAAACCACTGAACGGATTGGAACGAAATTTGGTATGTTGCTTACTCTTGAGCCATAGGTGCTCTCCAAGAAAGGTTTTCTAAGAATTCGAAATTTTAGAGGGGGTTTGGGGGGGTCAAAGTTACTAAATCACTATTTCTCCAAAACCATTGAATGGATTGGAATGAAATTTGGTATGTAGCTTCCCTTAGGGCCAAGGTGCTCGCTAAGAAAGATTTTCAAAAAATTCGAAATTTTAGGGGAGGTTTGAGGGGGTCGAAGTTACTAAAAAAAAATTTAATGGATTGGAATGAAATTTGGTATGTAGCTTCCCCTAGGTCCAAGGTGCTCGCTAAGAAAGATTTTCAAAAAATTCTAAATTTTAGGGGAGGTTGGGGGGGGGGGGGCAAAGTTACTAAAAAAAAACACCGAACGGATTGGAACGAAATTTGGTATGCAGCTTGCTCTAGGGCCCTAGGTGCTCGCTAAGAAAGGGTTTTAAAAAATTCTTAATTTTAGCGGAGGTTTCGGGGGGAGGTCGAATTTACTAAAAATCCCCATAAGAAATACATAGTGTAATATATTTATTGATATAATAAATGTTTTGTCTATAATATATGTAACTTTGATTTGTCTATCCGTGCAAAGCCGGATCAGGCCAGCTAGTATATATACATAATATGTAAATATATACTTGGATTAAATTAACAAACATAATTTAGTGGGTGTATTGTCTACAAGCGAATTACGGCTAAACTAAGCCGAAATCGAAAAAGTGTTATACTACATTTTCGACTTATTTTTGCATGTAGAATCTGATAGCTCACTAGAAAAATAACTAAACAAATTGTTCAATTTTAAAAAATTGTGGTTTTATACTAATTTTGGTTGTTGTAGACAATTGGCAAGAAATTATGTTTTTTGTCGATAACTCGGTTATCCTTTGACCGACTGAAACTACAAAAAAAACATTTTGTCTCTCGTTAAAAAAGGAAAATATTTTGTTTCTTGTACATTTTTTGTAAAGTTAACGGTTTTCAAGATATTCCACGTTAAAAATTTGTAGCGACCGCCATTTTGAAAATTATAAAAATAAATTCTTTGTGTTTGGTACACTGGTTAATCGTAACATATAAAATGCTTATTCCAAAATTGAAGTCGATATCTTATCTATTTCCAGTGTTACAGTGAGTTTTTGTAAAAAAACAAAATGGCGGATTACGGCTAAACTAAGCCGAAATCGAAAAATGTTATTTTACATTTTCGACTTATTTTTGCATGTAGAATCTAAATCTGCATAGCCCGCTACGCTTTACTGAATCACCCTGTATATTTTCGTATTCCCTTTTCTCTCTGCGGGTTTCAAATTGTTTTGCTATACCTATGTTGATGTTGCCTGAGGTATGTTTTGTTTGTTGTTATTATTTGGTGGTTTTTATGAATTTTAGGAGAGCTCTACAACTTACATTGCTCTGGGGCTGATTTACGTTCTTTTATTATATTGTAATAATTAAATTAGATCTTCTACTGAACTACAGACAAGCATTTTTCAGTGTTTGTTTATAGTGCCTGGAAAAGACATATGTACAAAAAGAATAAATAAATACTTACATAAAAGCGAGCAAAGAGGAAAACACGTAAACAAAATTGCAATACATAGTAACATAAAACCATACTAAAAATGTGAAAAAATAATTTAAAACAATTAAAGAACTAAAAACTATTTATAAAAACATAACAAATAACATTTTAACTACTGTAATTACAAAACTAAGATTAAAGATTAAAACTGGGCACCTCGCCATATTGCGGCAGATTTGCAACCATATGGGCAAGAAAGTTCTCTATTATGAAATAAATGAAATAGGTAGGGCTTTTATTACCTGATGAAATATTACAAAATTAACACAATGACACTTTTTTGTGTTATAGTCTACAGGCCATCAACATGTTTGACGCAAACTTAAATATTAACTTTCTGTCTTAAAATTTAATATTAATATTAATAATATTAATAAAATATTATTAAATATTATTAAAATATTAATAAACGGTATCAGAAACTAGCACATACTTTATCACAAATATATTTAAATTATTAAACTGATTCACTGTGACTTCATAATTGTATTAAAGTAGGAGAAGGGATATTATTATTAGCTAAACGAGAATTTTTAGAAAGATGCGGTTTTTTGCATATGGTAGGGCTAAAAATAAGCCAAATTTTATCAAAATCGTTATAGGCATTTTTTTATAAAAAAATTAAAACAGAACTTTAGGGGTTTTTTTGGCCAAAAAGGGGTTGTTTTTCAAAAAATCTTTTCGTCCATCTATACAGGCCTAATTGACATGTTTGGTGCAAATTTGTTCGAAATTTATAGAATAGTTTTCTCTCTAGCTTTGTATACATCCCTACATACAGACATACAGTTTAGCTTTCAGTATCTCTCTAGCAAAATTTTTTGGACCAGGGCACTACAGACTAATGTGTTGGAGGGTTTCTAATTGTTCTTGGTTAACAGATCAGCAATTCCAAAACGGAAGAGCTATGCCTGTGTAACAATTTGCCCGGTTCCTGACCTGGATGCAAAAGCGGACACTGATCGAGAGATTTGTCAATGATTTTGGAGTTTATTTTAAACTTCCAAATTAAATTTGTCACTTTTCCCCACTATCACCACTCCAATTAATTTTTTTAATTATTTTGTTATTACTATCTTACTATTGCGACGTTAATTCAAATAGCGTGCTATAAATGCTCAATGCTATGCCTTCGAAATCGCGGCTAAATCAGAACAACCATAGATCTAAATAGCACTGTCTACAGATTCCCGTTCCTTTAAAACCAATATTCCTTATTAAGTGAGCTTTGAACCTTGGCGGACAGCTGATAGACCTTGAAACGTTCAGTTAGTCTTTATCGAAGATCAAGTGGAAGCGGTTTCCAGTGATTCCGTAGGCCTAATTCTTGACTAAATGGATTAAACAATTCTTCACCAGGTACATTAAAATACGTTGCTCGCTAGGCATAGTATTTGAAACGTCTAACCTGAGATTTTCTTATTGTGTAGATTATCTGTTAGTCTTATTATAAACTCAAATATGTTTTAAAACCTATACGGTCTGTAAAAAAAAAAAAATCAGTTTTTCAAGTAAACTCTGTTTTAATATCTTTTAAGTAATTGCCAGCCCTAAGCGCATAATATTTTTATTATAGCCTAATTGTAAATTCACCATAGCTTAACTTAAATTTCAACCAGTCTACAATAGATTAAAATAATAATTCAGTTTCAACAACTTTAAAGAACAATTAATTCTCAAATACTGACATTACCTATTCTAAAAGAAAATAGCCTATATCATGAACCTTAAGCAGTGAATTTTGCAGTTTGTTATGAACCTTATTAAAAGTAACTTAACGTACTTAACGTAAAAAAAAAACAAACAAAAAATATTGCCATCTTTTTTTTACTAAATAAAAATATCAAAGTTTGGTACAGAATATGCCTAGATATTAACCTCCCAGCAACCAAATATTAATACAGAGGTTTATTTTTAGACCAATACATAATAATAACATTAAACATAGAACGTTACACAGAATATAAGTTATTTTCTTTAAATCGTCTTTTCTTTCCTCTGATTATGATTATGTGAGTTAAAAGTTAAATTCGGCTATCAATGGCCCACGTATAGGTACAAGCATTTCTCAAATATTTGGCTAGACAGCTCCTACCCTTGACATTTAAAAAAAAAGATTCAAATTCCGTTTGACTTATTATTGCTTTTAGCAAACCATTTTGTTCGAATTTGTTTAAGTATGGGACACTCAGCTACAAAACAGAAATAATTTATGTCGGTAATCTATGGTTTGTAATT
>JAGFPH010003360.1:83749-97525 GCA_018207615.1 Philaenus spumarius | reverse complement strand
TTTCAAATAATAATCTATATTATTAAATGATTTTTGTCGAAAACCTATTTTCAATCGCCCAGCCTCTCCTAATGGACCGATTTTGAAGATTTAAAAAAAATGTGTTTATTTTTTATCTTTAGATATGTCATCAAGCAATGATTTTTTTTGGTAACATTCGAGGCTATAAAAATTATAATTTTATACATTTTTTCGTTTTTTTTATTTATTTGAAAAAATAAAAAAGGACGAGGTTGGTTGATAGCTCAATCGAAAGAGCTAAAAATTTAGAACATTTACGCCGCTTACAGTACCCTTCTATATCTCTTATAGATTTCCTGTTATTTGAATTATTGTATAATTATAGTAATTAATTATTGAATTATCAATGTTAATTGTGTAACGACCGTTATTCTAGGTTTGTGCTTCACGTGTACCGAATGCGTTTTTTAAGCGTTTGCTTTGTAATTATTGAATTATCGTTGGGGAAGTACATTATCGGCCTATTACGTCGGTATTTTTCTACCAATTTGTAAAAAAAAGTGTCATTTTATTCGTTTTACACTGCAGAGTTACAGCAAAATATAAAATCCAATAAATTGAGTTTATTTTAACAACTGACATTTTAAAATTACCCCATGTTATTTAAATGGGAGAAATTTGTGTAATATCCATTAGTTTGGGCGTAACCAGTTAGGCTCATGACAAATGTACCAATTTGAAGCCCAAACATTCCCAAAAATATAAAATTTATCATTTCCTCATTTTAAGTTTGTTAAAAAATACAAATTATAAAATCTTAAAAATTCCCTACGTTATTTATTTTTGTCTAGAAGCTCACCCTTTGTTTGAGAGAACCTTTCAACGTACGCTCATAACATATAATTCAATTTGAAGCTTAAACCTTCTCATTGTGGCATTTTACTACTTCAAGTTGGGATTAATAATTCAAAAAGGAATTAAGGAATTCAAACCGTTGTGGTAAATTGTATAGTATTTTTGTATTTACAATTAACAGCTGATTTATTATTAGTAAAATGTCTAACTACGTGCTTTTAATAATCGGACAGCTGATCTAGTTATTATATTATTTGCCTGTACATTTAAACACAAATGTAACATTTATAAAGTAATTAATTATTAAACCTTAAGTGTGACATTTTAAAAATTTCTGATATCAATAAAACGACAAATTACTAAATTTTTAAATGTAAATTATCTATTGCGGTTACATTTTTAACGTGCGTACAAAACATAATGAAAAACTTGTTTAAGCTATTCTATACAACTGTATTTCAATTTTAAGCTTAAGCCTTCTCATTGTGCCATTTTACTACTTCAAGAAGGGATTAATAATTCAAAAAGGATTTAAGGCATTCAAACCGTTGTGATAAATTGTATAGTATTTTTGTATTTACAATTAACAGCTTCCCCTAGTTAATTACTAATAATAATCTATTGAATAGATACATAAATCTAATAATATTAGATTTTTTAATAAACGGGTTGAAAATATTGAATGATTTGATTTGGTTAATTATTTGTTTAACTGTTGTTCATTTAGCACCATCAGTGCATTTAGTGGTTTGTTAATAAGTGCAAGGACCATCGTCAGTTCATCTTGGAGCAATTTGTTAGGATGAAAATATTCTACAATATAAAATGGTTATCCCATTATCTAAGAGATAGAGCGATAATGGTAGGTCAAAAGCGAAGACAGAACTTCAAAGAAAATTTGAAACCAAACTCAAAACTAATGAAACTGAAAAGTGTATAATTTAATGTATTAAGAGATATTTAGTTCACAGTGTATGGGGCTGCTAAATGTGTAGTATAGATTGAAGAAAAACTGAACACCCTTTATCATTTAATAATTTGTATTGACCGACACGTGCTTTGAACATTTGTGCCATGACTGCGGTCCAAATAACAGTAAGTTATATATTTGTTAATATAAAATAAAATATATCATATTAAATTTCATAAATTATAAAGGGTGTTACTTTTTTTTCATCTATATTACAAAATGTAAGATAATGTTTCTTAAGGCTGAACTTTTAGGAAATCACTCCTACCAACAGGTGTTTTGGACTCGTACAGTTGTTTTTATTTTAGTATCAAATTTTCGTAAACTTTTTGATTGAACTGCATAAAATATTTAATGTTAACGCTAACCAGAAATAATATATTTATTTATTTCAAACCTACACAAAAATACATTTTTTTTTTAACTTTGAGGTCATGGAGGGTTTTTAAAACAATTCCGTTTTTCCATTTCTTATTTTTAAGTCTTTTAATTTCTGTATCATCGGGTTTTATTGAGTTTGGATTAGTTTTAGTAGTAGCCTATATATATTAAGTTCCCTACAGTTATCTTGATCGTTTAACGCCAAATCCCCATTCCAATTTTTAAAGCAAAGGCTTTAGGGCCAGTTCCTTTTTGTGGAAACTGCAAATCCTGCCCCTAAGTGTGGAGTATTTTACCGGAGTATTTTTTAGTTTTAATTTTAAAAAATTATCAAAATACATAGAATTTCATCTGTAGAATAATTCTTGTTTCATACCAAGCTAAAATTTGGAAAACCTGTTCTTTTAGTGTACTTTCAAGTTCAAAGAGATCACCTGGTTTTAGAAGCGCATTTATATTAAATCATTAAATTTGAAGTTTGTAAATTGTGTATGCTTGGTTTCTTAAGAGCTTTGTAACATTATATTTGTGTGTATGTTGTTTTCCAATGTATGTATGTGTATATTCATGGTGATTATTTATTGTAACAAAATGTTAGGTTATACAGGATGTTCCATAACTATCGCCCCCTCTACGTTTTGTAAAATTGCAAATAGATTTTTGTAGATTTTCCTACGCGATTGAATGTTTTTTTTTTAGAGTTTTTTTCTAAAAACATAAATATAGGATGTTAAATCAGCACATTTTGTTTTTACGCGGCCTTATAGCTAACTTGGTTTCCCCAAAATCGATCAAAACGTAAAATAACATAAAAGTAACTGGTCCAAAGCCACGTGGTGGACTTTAAATTGGGGGCATCTTCTCATCCGAGGCCGATGGGCGAGTTTTTACGTTGCGAGCGCAGCGAAGCTCATAACCCGTGCTACTTGTTTACATTACGGTAGCTCAATCCCTTACGCGAAGAATAAGCGTACACCTAGTTATGGAACACTCGGTATAATTATTTCGTAGTCTATGTGTACAATACTTTGCTTTGAATTATTTTAGTTGTTGCTTACGTGATCGATTGTAAATAGTTTATATAAAGATTATTATTATTTATTTATTTCTCGTTTTTTTCTCCCAGTTCAAAATATTGACCATAAAAATAAATCTTTTAGAGCTTTTTCGCCAAACTGTCATAAGTATTGCCTGGAAAACAATACTTTTTATAAGCTTTAAATATCCCAAAAGCATTAATGAACAATCTAACACCTTATTTGAGAAAGGCTGAAATATATATGTTTGGTGTCAAAACAAAAACTGTTTTGCAATTTTACCTAAGTTTTTGTATATTTCGTTAAATATTTTACCAATTTTAAGTCCGATTTTACGAAATAAAGTGTTTATTTGTTAATTACTGTTGCATGCATATTTTACATTTACCTTGAATGGGATATTTTTTCAACAAACAAACTTAGAAGACTTTACAATATTTTACAGTAATAGATTATCAAATCAAATTCAGGAAAAACCCATGTTCAAATAATGTTAATTGGAGATTTAAGATAATTTTTATACAGTATTTGACATAACATTTTTACGTTAAGTTACAAAAAAATCATTGTAAGTTACAAAAAAATCATTTACTACTTAAAATTGTTTTTAATTCATTAAAAAAAGTATTAAATTTATGCCACATTTTATAATTTGGTTATTAAAAACATTATCAATAATAAATCATTGTTCAACAGTACTGTATAATATAGTTGCAACGTGCGCCAAATATTGAAACATGTGCTTGCTCCCTCCAAAACGAAAACTAAATTATTCTCTTCGTTGGGGATGTTGAAAGGAGGTCAAAGCGTTTGTGCCAGACAGTGCAAGAGGCAGATATATTCGCGGTCTGGTGGTGCGGCGAAATTTAAACTCTGCCTATAATGTCAGTTTCGTCTCAAGGAGCAGCAAAAGACTGGTGGCGCTCCGAGTGACTTCGATCTGAACTACCACACAAGCGTCCGCTTAAAACCCATTAGGTTTCGCTTCTTATACTATTGTTTCTTCAATGCTCTTAGGCAGTTTCACAACGCACTCACCTGCCCACAAACTCAACTGAAGTGCAACTCTTAACCCTTCAACCCTTTAGGCAATGAATCCGCAAACTAACCTCTCAACATATATCTCTATTCGGTTAATGAAATAACTTTAAATATTACTAACCAGGCGACGCTTTTATTCGTACAGGTTATTCAAATCTAGTATTCCTAATGTAGGCCTAATATATGCAACGTTTCTATAAATATTCCGATAAGTAAACCCCGGATGCTATTCACCACCGCTGAAAATGCCTTAACTGTAAGCTTAACTAATCTATCGCAAAAAGCGTTTAGCGTGGTTAAATACACCTTATAAATGATAACCCTGCCGGTCACTACCCAAGCATGTGCTTGAATCCGGGTTTTACACTTACCTCTACTTACTATGATGAGCCAGTTTTCACCAGGCGAGCATCTACCGTTATTTAATTAAAGCTGCTGATTTCCACCTAGCGAGCCAACTGTACTAGACGAGAGGTACTAGCTGGTTTTCACCAAGCAAGCAATTCTCTTCTCTGCCTAAGAGCTCCGTCTTATATAGCGGTCCGCTCCCACTCTCGGCAGGCCAGCCTACATCGCCCCACCTAAGCACTGCCCTTCTCCGCGTTGCCCCCCTCTTTACCGAGAAACAACGCAAGACTAAACACAGGCGTGCGATAAGGTTCCTGCTTCTGATTACATTTAATTTAAAACATCGACAAATTTTCCCCTTCTAATTTTGGGACGTTACAATAGGTAACATTTATTTTGTTGGCCAACCTTAATGCTAAGTAAAATTAAGTAATAAAAAATAATGGCGTTTAACAATTTGGTGAGCCGTCTCTCTTATAATAAATTTAAAAAACTTTTAGAATTTTGACTAAAAATCCCTGGAGGGTTGTAGTTCCAAAAATTTGCTATAGCGCACCTCCCAATTAAATTAAATTATAAAATACATTTATTATATATTAACTCTTAAGAAGACAACAATATTTACACAACCTATTCAAAAAACAATTTATGAGAAATGTTCACTGCAGATTTAAGTACAACTTTATTGTATAGTTCATAGCCATGTTTTGAACTGATAAATAGTAATTTGAGTGTAACTACTTTGAAACACTAGGCACTGTCGGCGAAATTAAATAGAAAAGAGTTGCATTGGTGGTCTGAAGGTAATATTATTTTTTATTTGTAGAAGAACATATTTAACTCTCCATCTTGCACCAGTTATACACTGCATGTAAAACAAAAGAAAATGGTTTTAGCATTTATGGTAGGTTTTAAAACAAAAAACATTGTGAACAGACTTTAGGCTTAAAGAGTTTGCCTTTATATTATTTTGATAAGTGTTTAACAAGCAAGGTTGAGAATAATTGTTAATTGGTAATTCAAGATTTAACATTAGTTAACCTGTTACCATTTGCCATGTTAAACTTTAACTGTTACCACATGTTCATGCTTTCAACACATGTTAAACTTTCAGAATGCACATGTTCATATCTTCATATATTTCAGACTTTCCTCAAAACGGAATGACCATAAGATAATAAGTTACACAACTTTACTTTACTTTATGACTTTAAAGTTATAACAATATGATTACACAATTTGCTTTAGCCTAGACTTAGGTTTGAATTTAGGCAAGAGTTACACTAGGTTGTACACCAATTTTACTTAAAGAATCAAAAATTGAATTAGATAAATATTTAAAAATACACTTAATAATTTTGAAATATTATTGATAATCTTGAAGGTAAACTTAACTTGATTGGCAATAACTTACAAGGCTAATGTTTCATAAGCAAAAATGAACACGCTAAGACATTTTTAATTGGTTATATTGCTATGGACATACCTGGAGTTTTGTTGAATAGGCTTTAAGTATAAAGCATGTTATTTAATAGCCCACTGTCGTTCAATAACACACGACTGTAACATTTACAATTTAATTACCGAACTGGTTAATGTTTTTGAACGGCATTACGAGCTAAAAGCAAGGCGTCTTTTCTCAGATCGACAAAAGGAAATACAATGGCTACTTTAACTGAATCACATGCCCCGTCTAAAGTTGGTCCAGGGCGCATGCCTGCTTTAACAGCTGGTGTCTGTTGAGTGGTGCCGCCTTGCGGGATAAAGGGAACTACTTATGCTTGTATAGTTGGTCGGTAATACAGAATGTATTTGACGAGCGTAATAGCTCTGGTCGGTAATGCAGAATTTGACAAAACGTAATATCTTGGTGGCGCGGGACTTGAATAACGGCACAGTTTTTATTAAAGTTTTATTTTTTGCGCAATTATCTGTAGTTGAAAAGTTGTGCATTCGCTGTATTTTCAACAATAACTATTGTATTTGGTTGTGAATAGAATAATATCATCTATATCTATAATAATATTATAAAAAGGTAAAATTTGTTTGTTCGATTGTATGCAGGGGGTAATCTCTGGAACTACTGAATCGATTGAAAAATAGTTAAAAACATCTTTTATTTTAATATTTGTAAATTTGGTGAAAAAAATTCTTAGGTTATTATTAGGCTGATGAAACAACACAAAGTTCTTAAATGCATTTACATTCATTACCATAGCAACCAATTGAATAAAATAACAGATAAAACAGCTGTTTGCTTTATATTTCCATTGACAGATGATTTCAAACTTTAAAGCAATTATTTGTATCTCTAACTTTTAGGTTAGGTTTTTACTAAAGTGCAGACCTGAGCCTTGCTGGTTCTTTTAACCTTTATTATAACTGCTTTTATAAAATATCCGAAATAGTTTGATTTGGACATTTAACATTATTTACCATCTTAACTTTGATGTTATTATTAGTCCTACACCTTAAATATAAAAAAAAAAACATAATGTAATTATGTGTATAGAAGGTTCCAATGGGGTTGGCGTGTGGAGCACGCAGGGCTCTCCCTAGTAAAAAATAAGAATAATGCTGGAAAAAATATTTGCATCTTACTAACATATCTTATTTTCTACAGCACCTGAAATTTGAAATAATTCGATTACGCAGCTGAACCGCTGACGTGAGTTGAGCAAATTTCCAAAATTAAGTTTATAGGCCTATGTTTCAGGGTTCAACCAACAATTTGGGAAATGAGCCTATTCACGACGGTGCTGAATAGCTGCAAAATGGTTCGCACGCCATTCCGCATAATATTGGGAGTATCTTCAATACACAAAGCATTGCGAGCTTCGCACGCCAACCCCCGTGTTGGGAGTATCTTCAATACACAATGCAATGCATTTTTCGCACGCCAACCCCACGGTAGAATCCACCACATAGTATTTTACGTTTTGATAGATTTTGGGGGAACCAAGCGAGCTATAAGGTCGCGTAAAAAACAAAATGTGCAGAATAACATCCTACATTTATATTTGTAGAAAAAACTCAAAAAAAATTCATTCTCATAGGAAAAATCTCAAAAAATAGTTACTACTGGTCAAGAAACTTACTTCCGGTTGTTGGATTTTTTTTGCTAACGAACTCGTCCGAGCGAGGTAGACAACCAACATGTGTACCAAATTTGAACCAAATCGGACTTAAAATGCGGCCGCTAGAGTGCGCACACATACATACATAAATATATACATATATATATATGATTTTTAATGACACCCCAAACCGTGTCCTGGGGATTATGATCGGTGCTCATTTGCTACTCCCAACCTTGGGTCTTACCATAAGGGCCACTGCAATAGCTCATTTTTTCTATGGAAATTCGCTAATAAGGTGTCAAATTCAAGCTAAAAATTCCAAAATCAAAAATATAAAATAAAAACAGAATTGTTTTTTGTTTTCCACATAACCCGTTCGATTCCACTTAATCACAACATTAAAGGAAATCCAAGCAACCAATTGGAGGTAAGAACTATTGCAGACGTTCTGCAGGGAAAATGTAATTTACAGTTTGCAGTTTGACAAGTCTTTCTTTACATACTGACTTTATCACTCACGTAGAAATTCAATTTCAACCGTGCATCACACTAGTAAATAAAGTTTAACCAATTTTACACTTCTCTGAACAACTAGTTCAAAACTAACAAAGTACATTCTTACAAAAAGTAAATAGAAATCCAGAAACTCTATAGTTTTATCGGACGTTGGTAGTTACTTGGGTTGATTTATTTTAACTTCTATTCACCTGGAAATGTTTCCAGTTCTGGTTAAGATTGTAGTTTATTTACTGTTGTCCTTTGAGTTGAATATAACTTAAATTAAAACAATTTTTTTGTGAGAATTGTGTTTAAATGTTATTAACGCCTTTAAAACTGAGTAGGTACATTCGTGCGTAACAAAATAGTATAACTCATGCGCAATGTTGTATTGTTTGATTTGTTCGTTAACATATATAACGGCTGATTTCAATCATCAGCAGTAGTAGTAATTCCACAACTATAAGAATAATTTTAGGTTATGTTTACAAATTTTTGGTTAAATTTTGGTTGTTATAGAAATTATTAATTCGATTACGCTACTGAACCGCGGACGGGAGTTAAGCGAATTTCCAAAATTAAATGTATCCTTTTTTAGCGAATTTCGTAGGTAAGAACCAAGGTCGGGAGTAGCAAATGACCACTGATCATGGTCCCCAGAACACGTTTTGGGGTGTCACTAAAAATCATATATATATATATATGTCTGTTCGCTCTCTAGCAGCCGCATTTTATGTCAGATTTGGTTCAATTATGGTACACATTTTGGTTGTCTAGTCGCTCGGATGAGTTCGTTAGCCAAAAAAATCCAACAATCGGAAGCACGTTTTTGACCGGAAGTAGCTATTTTTGAGAAGTAGCTACGAGAATGAATTTCTTTTTGAGATTTTTCTACAAATACAAATGTAGGATGTTATTCTGCACATTTTGTTTTCTTACACGCTACCTTATAGCTCGCTTGGTTCCCCCAAAGTCGATCAAAACTTAAAATATCATAGAAGAACCCGGTTCAAAACCATGTGGTGGATTCTACCGTGGGGTTGGCGTGCGAAGCAGGCAATGCATTGTGTATTGAAGATACTCTTAACACGGGGATTGGCTTCCGAAGCACGCAATGCTTTTTGTGTTAAAGATACTCCCAATACGGGGGTTGGCGTGCGAAGCAAGCAATGCTTTGTGTATTGAAGATACTTCCAATATGCGGAATGACGTGCGAACCATTTTGCAGCTATTCAGCACCGTCGTGAATAGACCTATTTCCCAAATTGTTGGTTGAAACCCTAAAACATAGGCCTATAAACTTAATTTTTGAAATTTGCTCAACTCACGTCAGCGGTTCAGCTGCGTGGTCGAATTATTTAGTGTTTCAACCAACTATTTGGGAAATTGGTCTACTCACTAAGGCGCTAAATAGCCGCTTACGTGTACGAAATATATTAGCATAATTTGTTTGCCTCACCTCGCAACAAACATCAAATCTGTCAACAACAAACCCAGGTTTTTTTAGTCTTTAAAATGTGTTCAATTGACGAGGATGATATTCTTTTGTGGGCTATTTGTTTTATCTTACAAGAGGAAGAGAACGAAAATAATCGTAATTGTTGGGTAGATCCATGGAATACGAAGCGGGATTAAGTGGTTTTATAATAGAACTTAAAACTGATGAAAGACGATTTAAAAACTTTATTAAAATGAGTGTTTCAAGCTTCGATTGTCTATTGGGGTTAACTGGAGAAAGTTTGGTGAAAATTACAACAAATTTCAGAATACCCATACCACCAGAAGAAAGGGTATACGATTATTTGTAATTATTCTAAAAGAAATCATAATAATGTATTTTTTTTTTTTATAGGCGAAAAACGTAGGTGGTTATCATCGCCTGGATAACGAAGAGCATTCGCATAATGCTCATACGATCACATACAGCTATAAAATTAAAATTTTAATTTATACACTTTACAGACAATACACGATAAAAATAGCAACTATAACAACAATAATTACACAATAACAACTTGTCACAGGGCTGTAAAGGGCTGTAATTTAAATTAATTAAAATAACAAGTAATAAATTTAAACATGCTATTTAAGTTACGTAAATGTATGTTGTTTCAAATGTTTCCATTACATTCAACCGATGGAGGAATGCTAACACCATATTAATGGTTTGGGAGTCATCACCCAGCATCCTCTGAATGCAATTTGGTAGGCAAAACCTCTTCCGAACATGTTTCAGCTTTTCACAATCTAAAAGTAGATGTTTGATTGAAAGGAGATTTAAGCAGTAAGGACAAAACGTCGGATCCCCCCGACGCATCAGAAACCCGTGAGTTAACAAAGAGTGGCCAATGCGTAGGCGAGAAACCATTACTTCCTCTCGACGACTTTAACGGTTTGAGGATATCCATGGCCGAACGGTATCTTTAATTTGGCGGAGTTTATTTCCTTGTACTGCTAGCCACTCTTCTTCCCACTGTCTAAACAGGGCTTGTTTTAAAAAGGACATATAGTCGGACGATTTAACTTTATTCACGCTAGGCTGTAAGGAAGTGGCTATAGTATTTCCTTGTATACCGGCGTGACCCGGAACCCAGCAGAACGACACCTCCACGCCCCTTAGACAAAGTCTGTGCGTGGAGAACAGAATATCTTTGACCAAAGAGTTAGGAAAGTACATATTTTGAATGGACTCAAGTGCACTTCTTGAATCTGAACACATGAGAAGGTGCTCCGGTGTTAGTAGAACAATATTGAGTGCCTTGAGTATTGCAAAAAAAGTTCTGCTGTATATACAGAAGAGGAAGATGGTAATCCATAAGTGAAGCTGTTTCCTGACAGAACAAATGCGCATCCGACTCTATTGTACAGTTTAGAACCATCAGTGAAAATAATATGACTTGATGGGTAACGTTTGCAAATGGATATAAATTCCTGACGGTAAACAACATCAAGACAGTGTAGTATGTTTTAGATACCTAGACAATGAGAGATCGACATGAGGTTTTCTAATCGACCATGGAGCGACAAAACATGGTGTATTTTCGTATATAGGAGGTAGTGCTACCCCCAGATTATTGAGGATACGGATGGTTCTGATCGCAAAGGGAGCAGTGGATTGTTTACGGAATTCGTACTGCGGAAATAATGGATTGTTAAATACAATATGATATGAAGGGTGTAAAGGTTTGGAGCGCAAATTACACATATATGACAGTTGTAGCTGTTGTCTGCGCCGCGTGAGCGATGGCTCACCCGTTTCAACAAGCAGACTACTAATGGGTCTAGAACGAAAAGCTCAGGATGCTAGTCGGAGAGCAGAGTTATGAACAGAATCAATCTTTTTAAGAACCGATAACCTAGCTGACGAATAGACTATGGACCCATAGTCAATTCGTAATCGAATAAGAGCTCGGTAAAAACGCAGCATGCAGGTTCTATCGGCTCCCCAATGAGAACCGCTTAAAACCCGTAACATATCTAAGATCTTGATGCAGCGTGATTTTAAATTTGTCACATGCGGGTTCCAAGAGAGTCTATGGTCTAAAATAAGACCTAGAAATGTGACTGTGTTATCGGAGTGAAGTAGAGTTCTGTTTAGGTACAAAGTGGGACTAAAATGCTGTCTGCAAAGAGTAAAAGCAATGCATTTAGTTTTAGCAGCCGAAAACTTAAATCCTGTCTGATTGGACCATGCTTGTAATTTGTTGATTGTTAATTGCAGTGTTCTTTCTGCGGTTGCCGTGTTTCTGGTTGCAACGTAAATGGCAAAATCATCAACAAAAAGAAAACAGTGGACAGGTAATCGAACATTAGCAGTGATGCTATTAATAGCAACTGCAAATAATGTGACGCTAAGTACGCTGCCTTGAGGGTCACCATTCTCCAAATAAAATCGATCTGATAAGGTGGATCCAAGACGCACCCTAAAATATAGATTAGACAGGACATTTTTTATAAATGCTAAGATTCTCCCATGAATACCCCAAGATTGTAATATATTTAGAATTCCTCTTCGCCAAGTCGTATCATATGCCTTTTCAAGATCGAAAAACACTGCAACAAGTGTCTGACAAAGAAGAAAGGCATTTTGAATGGCCGACTCTAACAAAACCAGCTGATCGATAGATGATCGATAGATGAAGGCAGATTCCAATTCATCCATATTAAATGGGTCATTTAATGGAGAATCCTGTGATATGCCGATAGTAAATGGCATGGTTTCTTGAGCGGTTTAATACGTATGAAAAGCATCATTATACCCAGCTGTTGAAGAGAACCTAGAAAAGCATGAGCCCAAAATGCATACAACTTTATGGCTGTCTGTAGTCAATATCCCATCCTGCTGCATTAGTCCAATCAAAGGAGCAGAGGAAACATGGCCACACACAGAACGTATCTTCTTCCACACTGTTGATGTGGGAGTCATTCTGGTTATTGTACCGATATAATGGGTCCAAGAATCTTTCCTGCTCTGTCTGAATACTCTGCGAGCTTTGGCACGCAAGATTTTATAATTTTCCAGATTTTATCCTATCGGTATTCGATTAAAAGCCCTTAATGCTTTTCTTCGTAAGCGCAGAACTTCTTTACATTTGTCGTTCCACCAAGGAACTGGTTTACGTTTTGGTCGTGTTTAAGTTTTTGGTATGTTATTTTCTGCTGCTGAAATAATGGAATCTGTAAACATATCAACTGTTTCATTTATAGAAATATGTTGATTATTTTCCGGTAATGTAAATTGATTTGTAAAACCATTCCATAAGGCTTTGTTTATTATCCATCGAGGTGTTCGGTTGTTCAGAAAAGAGGAGTCGTTAAAGGAAATTTTTATAGGGGCATGGTCGCTGCCATACAATTCTGACATCACTAACCACTCAAATCTTGTAGCTAGCGAAGGACTACAAAATTACAAATCTACTACCGTCCAACCTCCTGTCGAAGCTGCTAAGTGTGTTAACGATCCGTCATTAAGTAAAAACAAATCTAAATCGGATCGTCTTCTCTCTACGCGCATACCCCTTGAGCTGCAGGTTGAGGATCCCACGAATAGTGATGTGCATTGAAATCGCCAAGCAACAGAATCGGAGCAGGTAATTGATATATTAAATCTACCAAGTCGTTTGGTTGGACGGTATAGCTTGGTGGCAGGTATAGGCTGCATATCGTTAGTTTTATGGGAACAGCGACTCGAATTGCTACTGCTTGTAATGGTGTATTCAGATTTACGGGAACACCATCCACAGAGTTGTGAACAAGTATGGCTACACCACCTCTTGCTCTCTCCTCTGTAACAAAATCTGACCTGAAGACGGAATACCCTCTTAAATGTAACGAATGTGTATTATGGAGATGTGTCTCCTGGGGACAAACGTATAGAGGAGACGTGTCTCGCACAAGAACTTTCAGATCTTCCATGTGACTCCTAACACCATTTAAATTCTACTGAAGCACATTCATATTTAGGATCGTGAACATAGATAATTAATGAAAAAAATGTATTTCAACAGTTCACATTATAAATTGAAATAAATATAGATATTCATTCAAATTAAATAAATAAATATTAGAAGGGACATGGTCCCTTTTCAACCTTTTCATTTTCCTG
>JAGFPH010003360.1:50459-79733 GCA_018207615.1 Philaenus spumarius | reverse complement strand
ATCGCCTTTTCATTACATGTATTTTATATTTGTCATTGCCATAGCAATAAATTTTATAACTTTTCCGTTACGCGTATTTTCTATTTGTTATTGCCATAGCAAACAATTTGATATCGCCTTTTCATGACTCGTATTTTATATTTGTCATTGCTATAGCAACCAAATAACACTTTTTTTCGTAACGCATTAAATTTTCTATTTGTTTACTCCTTCTGCAACCCACGTTAACGAAATTCGTTTAAAAACTGAACGAAATAAATGTTTTAAAATTTAACATTGATTTTACGGGATAAAAATCCAAGATGGCCGCCACTACAGCAGACCCTTAATATTTCTTTTCCCTTCCAGATGACGATGGATGTTTTTTATTTTATCGTGTACTGTTGAGGCACTAAATCATGTTCTGTTTGAATAGTGTGAATTAAGTGTTTCATGTATGGTAAAGTTTGGTAATGGCTCTGTTCGTTACTAAAGTAATACATTTTGAGAAGGGTGAACACCCATTACAAATTCGTGTTTTCCCTCTGCACACCACCGGGTGATCTATCTTGCGGTTGTTTAGTCAGGCAAAACCCATTCCGGTAATCCCGCTGTCCAACCTAATTGGTTTAGTTCACCGATCGGTAAATTTCTGATCAATCAGATCGGTGACAGATGACTTAGAGTTTGAGTGATCATCGATGAACGCTATACAAGTTCACCGGTTCGAGGTCGTGGTGGTTATTGAAGTTAGCTGTACTAAGTGCGATTGGGAGAATATTGATTTATAAAAAAAAACTAGACTGGGTCAAGTTGGTGTAACTGTAAATGCTAACAACGGTGAAGATACAATTTTCAATTTAGTTTCTGTGGCAGCGAATTTTGTAATTCCAGTAGTAGAATAAGTTTGGACGATTTATTTGCAAAAAGGCCGACCGCTATATAATTAAGGTTTGTTATTTTTTAAATATATTTTATGTTCAAAATACTTTTTACTTTCCCACTATACTATAGTACCGGTATAGGGAAAGTATAGTGATCGCAAAAAAAGTGATGTTGAAGTTTTGGGAAAATATCCATTTTGGGACCCCTGAGTCCATAAAAGTGTTTTTTTTCCTAAATGTCTGTCTGTATGCCTGTATGTATACAAAGCTAGAGCGAAAATTATTTTATCGATTTCAAACAAATTTGCACCAGACATATCAAGTAGGCCTGGTTAGATGCACGAAAACCGGTTTTGAAAAATTTGGAAAAACAACCCCCTTTTTGGCCAAAAAAATTAGTTATTTGGCCAAAATAACTCAGGATTTTGGCTCAAAATTTTGAAAATACTGTGTAGGGTATCGGTGTAACTGTTTTGGGGTACGGGAAACCCGATTTTAACAGTTAAAAAAGTCACGATACATGCACTCACTGGTGGTTCCGAAATCTTCGTAATTTTATTGCGCAGAGTTGAAAAGCTTTTGAGTTTAGCGAGTCAGCAACGTGACGAAAACGTCACATTATTGAGTATTAAAAAAAAAACACGAGCTGAAGTCTCGAAAAAATCTTGTTTTCAATTATATCCTCCTACTATCTTTTTATGAACTTCAATAGTATGTGTTATGGAATAGATTATTGCATTGACATTGTATTGAACACTCCAAAGTCGGCCATTTTAATTTTTAAACGCCTGGAAAGTCTGTTATTTCATTCACTAATGTCGGATCAGTTTGCGCTCTGGGACATCGATGCCTACCTGTGGTCACCGATCAGTGCGGCCGAACTCTACCATTAAAGCCGACAGATTATTGAAAATTTAAATACTAATTTTGTTATGGATCGGTCTATGGACGTATTGTGGATAAAGAAGATGCAGAATGAGCTGCCATGGACAGGTTTCATCTGAGGTGTGGAGTTTGGGTGCGCAGTGGGTCTAGGCGTCAGCAAGTCGGTGGGGGAAGAGGCCGTGTCGGTCTGTATCGTGTGTTGTTAGTTGTTAGGGCCGGTTTCACACTGGAGGAGAGAGAAGACAAGGAGACAAACTTTATGAGTTCGCAGCTCGGATATTGGACTGCGTTCGCGAGTTTGCATCCCGGCAGGCAGCCTACGGCAAATCACATTTTTCGCGCGCCATTCCGCATTTTGGAAGTATCTGCAATACTCAAAGCATTGCGTGCTTCGCACACCATTCCGCCTATTTGAAGTATCTTCAATACACAATGCATTGCGTGCAACCCCCGTATTGGGATTATCTTCAGCACACAAAACATTGCGTACAAAACCAGTGGACATCGTTGTCCCAGAATGCAAACTCATCTGACATCGGTGGATGAAATAGCAGACGACGATCGGTCGTCGTAAGAGAATCGATTTTGTCATGCGTGGTAAAATTAAAACGGCAGTCTTTGGAGTGTTCAGTAAGATGTCGATGTAATAATCTATTCCATAACGGATAGTAATAAAAAGAAAGAAGGAGGTAATTATTATAATTAAAAAAAAACACAGTTTTATTAATGGTGTTTATATGTGTTAATGTTTTATATAATCTGTATACCAGGTGTTCGGGAAAGTCTGGAAACGGTTTAATATTATGTATATAATGCAAATTTAAATGTAGATGTGATTGAGGAACCTACTATATGTAAAAATAATATTTTATTCTGATTTCAAAAAAAACTATCCGCCATGTTGGATTTGCCATTTTGAATGTAACTTTGTTTTTTTAAACGGGAAGGTGGTCATGTGATACATCATTTCAATGTAGATTTTCAAGAGAAAACCAACGGTGAAATTTGCACATCCGTATCTTTAAACGATTATAAATGGCGGCCAAAAACAACGAAATCGATTTTTTTAATACTAATTGTTATTCTTTTTGGATTTAGAATTAAATAAGCTTTTAAACAATATGCACTCAACGTTATTTGGGAGTATTTCAAATTTTTAAGTTACTGCCATTTTGATTTTTTCAAAATTGATTTCGAGTGGATCAACCAAATATCGTTGAGTGGCATATCGTTTGAAAGCTTATTTAATTCTAAATCCATAGAGAATAATAATACATATTATTATTGCATTTGCTTGGCAGCAAGGGTTGGAGAGCGAAGCGAGCAGGAAACGTAGCCCTCTAGTTATTGATAATTGTAACTCATTTTAAATTCATTGTACGAGTGTACTTGCTAAAATGTATTTCAACTTAATATAACGTTTCTTTGTTAGATTTCAGTTTTTCTTTCTTACTATGTTACCAAAATAAGACCTTGAAAGAAATATCACTCGTGAAATCTTTGTTCAATTTAAGAAGGAAATTCTCTTTGCGCCGCGTTCTGGCGATAAATCTCTTACCAAGAAGCCTGGTTTGAATGACAATAGAGTTCATTGAAGCTGTATCAAAGTATTAATTCATTTTATACATTTACAGCTGTGTCTGGAATGTATAGTATTTTTTGTAATTCTATGCGTAAAGCTACACTAATTAGTTCAAGAGGAAATTAGGGTTTTACCCAAAGTATTTTAACATAATACTACGCAAAATTTATTACTCTTCTTACTGTGTCGTTGATATTAAAGCCTATAAACTACGGTTGGTTAAGTTAATTAAGCATATTTTATTATATTTTCACAGAAAATAAACTCGTGAGCTGATACTAAAGATAATAAACGGTACCAGGAACTGGCAGATACTTTCTCACAAACATATTTAAATTATCAAACAGATTCACTGTGACTTCATACTTATTGTAGGAGGGGTAGGAGAGGGGATATTAAAGTAATAGATAAGTAATAAATATTATTATTATTAGCTAGAGAGAAAACTATTCGAACGATTTCCAATAAATTTGCACCAAACACGTCAATTATTCCTGTATGGATGCACGAAAAAAGGTTTTCAAAAATTTTGAAAAACAACCCAATTTATGTCCAAAACCCCCCAAAAATTAATTATTATTATTTGGTAAATGAGAATTATTAGAAATATGCAGTTTTTTCATATACATTAATGGCTACAAATAAGCCAAATTTTATCGAAATCGTTAGAGCCGTTTTTTATAAAAAATTATAACTGATATTTTGGGGTTTTTTTGGCCAAAAAGGGGGTTGTTTTTCGAAAAAATTCAAAACCGTTTTTCGTGCATCTATACAGGCCTACTTGACATGTCTGGTGCAAATTTGTTTGAAATCGATCGAATAGTTTTCGCTCTAGCTTTGTATACATACAGACAGATATTTTGTAAAAAACACTTTTTTGGACTCAGAGGGTCCCAAAGCGGATATTTCCACAAAAATCTCACTATCGATTTTTTTTGCGATCACTATACTTTCTCTATACTATAGTATAGTGAGAAAGTAAAATAGATTTGCTGTATGTACCAGCAATATTCAACGGACTTAGACGCATACTTCACAAAATCCCGTGTGATTCGCGTTTATAAACCATGCTTCATCCCCTCTCTTCGAGAAATCCTGGGTGCGCCACTGACAACCTTTTAATATTTATTCCATCACGATGATTAGACACTAGGGGAAACCCCTGCGTGCCACTCGCCAACCTAATTGGATCCTTCTATATACATAATCATGTTAGGTTTTCTTTATAAGAAAGGTGTAGGAATAAATATTAACCCCACATCTAAATAATGTTAAATGTTTAAATAAAATTATTTCGTATATTTTAGAACAACCATTCTAAAAAAGTTAAAAAGAACCAGCAAGGTTCAGGTCTACACTTAAATAAAAACCTAACCTAAAAGTTAGAAATACAAATAATTGCTTCAAAATTTGAAATCAGCTGTTAATGGAAATATTAGAGCAAACAGCTGTTTTTTCTGTTATTTTATTCAATTGGTTGTTTTGGTAATGAATGTAAATATGTGTTGGTTCTTCAGTGTAGGCCTAATCTAAAAAAAAATTCCGACTAAATTTACAAATATTGAAATAAAAAATCGTTTTATCAAAATGAATTACAGCCTATGTTGCTCAGGGATAGTGTAGCTTTTTATTAGTAGGACTATTTTTTCAATCGGTTCATTAGTTCCAGAGATTACCCTCTACATACAAACAAACAAACCAATTTTACCTCTTCATAATACTAGTATATAAAGATGATTATTTTCAGGAGAAATTCACTTAGCATTGAAATATGGAAAGAGTTTTTTTTTTATCGATCTACGATCAGTAATTTTACATCTCTGGTTCATTTTGCTTTGATCTACTGCCCTGTACAATTTCTATTTATCAAAGGATCTGAACATTTCAATAATATCGCAGTGAAAGCTGTAGCTATACAATTTCGATTTTAATTCTATCGAACTCATGTTCCAAATGTAAACGCTTTGAAATCGAGAATGTGAAATCAGTAAATCACGGGAACAGTTAAATTATCGCTCTCGTTGGTTTCATATTAAAAGTCGGTCCATTGTATTTGATAGCGATGGTTCAGTTTTGATCAAAATAAGTCGCTGTATTTCTATGAAAGCAATATCAGATTTTTTTACCATGCCATTTCCCCAAAACGCAGTCAAACAAGAGTCTTTTATCCAATAACTCTTAGTTTGAGCACCGGATTCGACAGTGACGCAAGCGACCCACCAATTTGTCATAGTGCCAATTGTAAGTAAAAAATAAAAAAAAGCAATAAAAATAAATATGGTTGCTTAGTCCAACCCCAAACCTCCCCGTGGTAGCAGCTGGAAACTAGAGATATGCTAATAGATAGACCTCTAGGCTAATATGGGACTCTGGCAGACTGTACATGTTTCGGTAAGACAGCAGTCGAAAATAGGAATTTTTTTTATTTTTTTAAATAATTGTATTTTGTAGAACAGGTTTTCCTGAACACATAGATACCAAATAGTATGGAGAAAAAAACAATGTTTATGTTTTACAGTAATTTTTATAAACCATTACACCTAGGTTTAGCGTTCCCAAGGCTCAATTTCGTTAGCGCTTCCTATGTTACTTTTTATATAATGTGCTGTTAGAAACTTCAAATTGATTTAGGTGTTTGTGCTGGCTAAACTGATTCAATGAAAGATGAAGAACGCAGCTGCTGTTTGAACTGAACTATATGTTTTTATTTGCTTTCTGAAATAACCAAAGTTTTATTATGTTTCGAGTCGACTATTTTGGTAAATTGTTTGAAGTGTTTTGCATTTTTTTTTTTATAAAGTAATTTTATTGTCAAAATGCCTCGTATAAAACGTTTTGGAAAAAGAAAGATACTGGTAACATGCATACTAAAAGGTATACTAATATTGTTGAAAGTGAAGGGTTAACCTCAAATAATGATAAGCCTGGGCCTGATGATGGAAGTATGTCTCATACAAAACTAAACTTAGGTACTAAAGTTGAAAAAAAAAAAAACAATAAGGCAAAGATAACTGCTAAAACAAGACTGGAAGTTGTAGAAAAAAAGAATAATCCTCCTACGGAGCTGGGGTTTTTTAAAAAATAATCAAGTACAAAAAACAATAGTATTTTACATGGTTTTGACTTCTTTTCTTCTTTTCCGAAAGTTGGGTTTTTTTAAACTTAGGTACACTTTTTTCCCACAATTATAAACGGATTTCCATAAAAATTTGTTTGTGTGTTCCTCATCATCTAAGAAATAATAATAGGAACCAATTTCCATGACAGTTAAAAACTTTTTGATTTAAAAAACATTGAGTGTTGAAAAATTACACAATATTTTATAAAATTTTAAAAGTTGTACGAAAAACCTATTTTGCTCAAAAAAACTTTTGCTTCCTATTATTGTAGATAATGATGTATAAAATTAGGTAAAAAAAATTCAAGTTGATATGTTAGTTTTAGTAAAAGTTATGTGTACCTAAAAATGGTTGTTTTAACATGGATGAGATAGGGACTGCTGTCTTACCTTACGTGCATAGGGTTTAAAAACTAGGAGTAAATTAAGTTAAAACGACGCACCGTAAAAATTCTTCTCTCGAACAATGGGTCGCATGGGACACTGTAAGCTACTAGCAGGGTGGCTACAGGCACGATTTTTGCTGGGTTGGATCTGACAAGGTGGCAATCGGCACGTAACTCAGGGCTCTATAACAAGGGCTATACCATTTTTCTCATTTACGGTGACCCAGTATCGATCGCCTATGACGTCACCATGCTTACACTACACCAGCTGGTTATATTTCAGAAATGTGCGCGCTGTCGTTAACTCGTTGTTGTACCTCGATGGAAAAGCTTCAGTAAAATTAAACTTAGATATAATATTATTAATCTACATAAAGTACGGATTTTAACAGTATAAAAAACTTTTATTTTAACAGGTATTTCGAATTTTAATAATTGAAAATATTTGAGAATTTTCACTGACTGACATCAAAAAGTTACTAAGCGAGGAAATTTTTTATTTTTGGGTTATAAACAAACTTCCAGCAGAAAAGTTGTAGCCAATGAATTGATCTAAACTTTTCAATTCACCGATTTGTGATAAAATAGTTACATCATTATGAAATCGTTTTTAAATGAGCGCGAGGAGGTGCCGTGCTGCCATTCCCGAAGTACGGTACAGTTGTTTGATACGGGAATATTTACATCCCTTATCCATTATGTTTATGTACAAATTGTTATTTTAAGGTAATATAGTAGATCACTTGTCTCCAGGTAATTATGCCAGCTAGAAAAAAGTAAGCATTTTATTTTAACATAAACTAATTATAATTTAAAATTAAAATTTGATATTATTGAAGTAGACACAAAAAGTTAAGTTGGAGGTTAACGTTTAAAAAATAATATCATTATTACGGACATTCAAAGAAATAAAATTAGAGATTTTTTCTAGTTAATCTCTAATTTAATTTAGTTAATCTTTAAAACAAAAAGTAAACCTTCCCAGTTGTATGGGACACACAGCACTATCTTTTTCATCTCCCACCCAGTTCCAAACAAAATAATTCGACCACGCAGCTGAACCGCTGACGTGAGTTGAGCAAATTTCTAAAATTAAGTTTATAGGCCTATATTTCAGGGTTTCAACCAACAATTTGTGAAATAGTTCTATCCACGAAGGTGCTGAATAGTTGCCATTCCTCATATTGGGAGTACACAATGCATTGCGTGCTTCGCACGCCAACCCCACGGTAGAATCCACCACATGGCTTTAAACCGGGTACTTTTACGGTATTTTACGTTTTGATCGATTTTGATCGATAAGGTCGCGTAAAAAAACAAAAAGTGCAGAACTCAAAAACAAATTCATTCTCGTAGAGAAGATCTAAAAAAATAGTTACTTCCGGTCAAAAAAATGTGCTTCCGGTTATGGATTTTTTTTGCTAACGAACTCGTCCTAGCGACGTAGACAACGAACATGCCAGAACAATGTTTAGAAATTTGTACCAAATCGGTCTTAAAATGCGGCCGCTAGAGTGCGAGCACATATATACATATATATGATTTTTAATGACACCCCAAAACGTGTTCTGGGGACCATGATCGGTGCTCATTTATTACTCCCGACCTTGGGTCTTACCATAAGGGCCACTGCATAGCTCATTTTTCCTATGGAAATTCGCTAATCAGAAATGAATTCTCGTAATGATATTTTATTGCATGGAAGTAATTCCTGTTTTCATAATAAAGACATGGGTGTTGATATCGCTATCGCAATATTGCATTAGAAAAGTTTAAGCTTTGCAATAAATCTCAATTTAGTGAGAGCGGGAGTTTAACAAGACAAACAGGAAATTTATTACTTTGGGTTAAGATAAACAAGCAAATGAGGACCATTTTGAACTTTGAATATTAATGTAAGTTTTAGTTATACCTTCTTAATTTTAATCTAAAAATTTACGAACATTCTATAATGTATGCAAACTTATACACATAGAATTAGAGATAACATCTTACAATTAATAGTTATAAAATTACATTATTTTTTGTTTTGCATAAATTTCGAACAATTCTTGTAGTTTCTTCATTTTTCTACATGACGCGTTTCGACTATTTTTCAGTCATTTGATAATACGTATACCTAAATATGTATAAAGGAAATTTGCTGTAAACGATATTTAAAGTTCACTATATTTATCCACTGCCTCTTCGTTTTCCCCTTCTTCCTCTGTCTTCATTTTTATGATTCCAAGATCTATTATACAAATTAATTACGCCCAGAAAATAACCATACAGTATATCAAAACATTCGGAACAACCTAAAGAATAATTTGGAGCCAAGAAATTTTTTTAAACAAAACTCATGTCATACTCACTTTGAAGTTGCAAAATTGGTGGACAAGTGTAAAAGCAGGCCATGGCTTAAAAGAGTTTTATTTTTCAACATGTTAGCCCACGAATTGGAGAATTTTATCAATTAACTAACTATTAGACCACGCAGCTTAGCCACTGACGTGAGTTGAGCAACTTTCCAAAACTAAGTTTATAGGCCTATGATTTAGAGTTTCAACCAAAAATTTGGGAAACAGGTCTACTCATGACGGTGCTGAATCGCTGCCTGTTTGTACGAAATATATTAGTAGAATTTGTTTGCGCCTAAGCCTCCAGCTTCTTTAAAACTCGCGAGTTTGCACCTTGACCTTGTGGCCTCGGGTTATGGATTGATTCGCTTTGCTCGCAGAGTACAAACTCAGCCGTTGGGTAAAATCTCCATTATGAGCTTTGCTTCGTTTGCAGCGTAAAAACTCCCCGTCGGCCTCGGATGAGAAGAAGCCCCCAAGGTAAAACCGCCCACGTGAATTTGGAAAGGGTACTTTTATGGTATTTTACGTTTTGATCAATTTTGGGGAACCAAGCGAGCCGTAAGGTCGCGTAAAAAAATGTGCAGAATAACATCCTACATTTATATTTTTAGAAAAAAACTCTAAAAAAATCATTATAATAGGAAAAATCTCTAAAAATAGTTACTTCCGGTTAAAAACGTGCTTCTGGTTGTTTAATTTTTTTGGCTAACGAACTCGTCCGAGTGACGTAGACAAATAACATGTGTACCAAATTTGAACCAAATCGGACTAAAAATGCGGCCGCTATAGAGCGAACACATATATACATAATATACAGGGTGTATAAAAAAACCTTTCAGGCCTTTGGGATATGATTTCTCATATAAAAAGTAAGAAAAACGTTCCTATAAACATAGGTCCGGAAACGCTTCGTTTTCCAGATATCAGCCATTTTTTTTTTTTTTTAATAATTCATATCTATAGAACGGTTTGACTGATTGAGTTCAAACTTGGCATGAACTTTAACCTGACAATGATATATCTCAAGAAAAATAAAGGATTAAATACAATCATGCGTTTCAAAATGGCGGCTGTTTGAAAATGTCAAACTTAAATTACTCAAAAACCGTACGTTTTAACAAAAAATATAGAGACACATGTTTTGTAGCGCTTTTGATTCCCTATCGGGTGGTGTAACTGTAAAAACAATCAGATGAAGGATAATAGCTAAGTTAAAAGATAATGACAACAAATGTCCATACAATATTGTAGTATTTACTGTGTTGGTATAGGATGCCGGGTTGAACAAACCGATTAGTACACATAACTTAACTGTTATCCTTCATCTGATTGTTTTGACAGTTACACTATCCGATAGGGAATCAAAATTGCTACAAAAAATGTGTCTTTTTCGTTAAAATGTACGGTTTTGGAGTAATTTAGGTTTGAAAAGTTCAAACAGCCGTCATTTTGAAACGCATGATTGGATTTAATCGTTTATTTTACTTGAGGTATATCATTGTGAGGTTAAATTTCATGCCAAGTTTGAACTCAAATCAGTCAAACTGTTCTCTAGATATGAATTATTTTGTACAAAAAACAAAATGGCGGATATATGAAAAACGAAGCGTTTTCGGACCTATGTTTATAGGAACTTTTTTCTTACTTTTTGTATGAGGAATCAAATCCCAAAGTCCTGAAATTTTTTTTTATACACCCTGTATATTTATGATTTTTAATGACACCCCAAAACGTGTTCTGGGGACCATGATTGATGCTCATTTGATATTCCCGACCTTTTGTCTTACCATAAGGGCCACTGCAATAGCTCATTTTTCCTATGGAAATTCGCTAACTTATTAAAATACCCGTTTTCTTGCCTTATATACAATCCTAAAATCATTTGGTGATTACCGCGATTTCGGGTAACCAGTGTACTATTACGAAGGGGCTTTTCGCTATTTATTACGAAGGGGCTACTAGCTTGGCTCTAACTTTAAGTGAGAGGGTACAAAGATATATCATACATATAAAGATACATAAACATATATATTTTATTCTGAAGATCTACTACATTACATGTGAGTCTAAACTGTTGAAAACTAAAATCAATCTTAGTGTAAATCATTTACTTTACACTACGGGCAAAGCTGAGCTCAAATTTCTACTCCCCAAATACGAATTCTTTTAAATATATATATATAACTCTCCCAATAGATTAACATACAGAAACTGATTCTAATCCAGACTTTACATAAAACAATTATCCCTTTAATTGTATTCACAAACTGTGTTCTCACCTTTACTATGTCCTGGTGGCTCTGATAATCGGTTTCTCCTTGACGCCCACGCCGGTGTCCACACCCCAAAGCCCCTGGTCTTCCAAGACCTCTCTTCTCATCCAAGAACTTTCCCGAAAGACCGCCCACCTAATCTGTCCTTCATATTTAAAACTTTCTATTCCCCCTCTCAGTTTTACCAGTCTCTTTCTTACAATGAGGTTAAAAATGCAACTCAATACGATTTAGATCATTCCTAATTACTTAACTATCTATTCTGTTTTACTGTAATATTACATAATGTTGCTGGCTAGTATAATTCTGTTATTTTTAAACAATTATCAACATTGTTTTTGTGTATGTAACAAAATTACCTGACAAATCATTCTATTTCGTAACAGTACCCATCTTCAGATCACAGAAATTAAATAAATCCTTTCATTATGTGGTCCTCAAATATATTACAAGTCATTACACAAAACAAAAATCACAAAAACACGTTAAGAAACACATTAAAACACTTTTACTTTCTCCACCCTATACGTAGTATATGGAGAAAGTATTGTTTTCGTAAAAATGTTCGAATTTGAATTTTCAGTTGAATTATCTGTTTTGGTGCTCCCAGAACCCCAAAAAATTGTTTAGTGCAATTATCTGTGTTGGTGCTCCCTGAACCCAAAAATATTTTTAGTGGAATTTTTTGTTTTGGTGCTCCCTGAACCCAAAAAAGTGTTTTTAACGTGGTGTCTGTCTGTCAGTGTGTCAGTATGTATACACGACCAGAGGGGACACTATTGATCCGATTTTCATGAAATTTGGTATGTAGGTACTAAACCCTAATATCTCCAGGCGTTTTTTTCATTTTTTGGAATTTTTAATTTTTAAGGGTAATTTACCCCTAAAAACCAATAAAAAACGTCAAAAATGCAAATTTCTCAAAAACGGCTCTAACGATTTTGATCAAATTTTTAGTATTTATAGTGCTTAAGATGCCAAACAAAATGACACCACCCGCTTTTATCAAAACTTCGGCGTTTCATAATTATGGGGAAATGTTAAAAAATAAACAAGTTTATGTTGTCAATCTAGCATCACGGTGACGGCCGCACGGGGTAGCACAACGGTAGCGAGGACGGCCAGTAATTCAAAGGTCGCGCGATCGAATCCCGCCTGGGACAATAACTTTTTTATACGATTGACGTAGGTAGAATATTATTTTTTTGTTTTGTTCTAAAAAGTAGTAAATAAAATGATTAAAAACAATATTATTTTGACTACAGTAAGTTGGGAGAAAGTTTGTGTCAGTTAACTGATACCGTTTATTTAAAGAAACATTAAAAACGTTAGGCCTACTCAAACTAAACATTCACAGTAAAACGTTTAATGAGACTCATCCGATTGTTTTGACAGTTACATCATTCGATAGGGAATCAAAAGGGCTACAAAAAAGGTATCTTGACATTTTTTGTTAAAATGTACGGTTTTTGAGTCATTTGGGTTTGAAGTTTTTTAAACGCATGATTGGATATAATCGTATATTTGTGTTGACATAGATCATTGATAGGTCAAACTTCATGCCAAGTTTAAACTCAATCAGTCATATATTTCTCTACAGATATGAATTATATTGTAAAAAATACCAAATTGTGGATATCTGGAAAACGAAGGGTTTCCGGGCCTATGTTTATGTGATTTTTTTTTCTTATTTTTAACTATAGAATGAGCTACCTAGACATTGCCGCATAGTACTGAATCACCCTGTATATAAAGAAAAAAGTTAAGTTTTATGTAATTCGATAAAAACCTACAGTCACCTTGCCCTCCATTAGAGCCACTAAGCACGTTTTAAACAGTTTTTATACAATCAAACAAAAACACATAAATACAATTTGTTGTACCACAAAAATACGTTCATCATCAAAGGTTGATCGTTTGTTATTTTTCTATGAATGGTACAGGAATTATTTAATAACCAAATGAAAAATAAATGTAGTTAAAGAAATGTTTAAAACGTAGAACATTCTTTCATGTTCATAATACTGCATGTTATGACAAATCTATGTAAAATGTGTGCCCAATTTTACTTAACAAAAATAGTGAAAAGATGGAATAATTCGGCTCTTCCGGACAGAAAACACTAATTGAAAGAAAATTAAAGTTAAAAATTACTTTTTATTTGTTACATTTAGTTTAAAAAAATAAGTGATCCCGACGCGCTACCACTTTTTAACTGTCAAAATCGGTTTTCCCGTACCCAAAAACATATAAAACGATACCAACACTGAATTAAAACATTTTGATCCTAAAACGTGATCTGACGCGCTACTATTTTTTAACTGTCAATATTGGGTTTTCCATACCCAAAAACATATAAAACGATACCTATACTGACTTTAAAAAATTTTGATAAAAAAAAACGTGATCCCGACGCGCTAAGACTTTTTAACAGTCAAAATTTGTTTTCCCGTACCCAAAAACATATAAAACGATACCCCACACTGAACTGTCAAAATTCTTATCCAAAAACGTGATCCCGACGCGCTACGACTTTTTAACTGTCAATATTGGGTTTTCCAAACCCAAAACATATAAAACGATACCCCGCACTGTATTTTCAAAATGTTGAACCAAAAACGTGATCCCGACGTGCTGTGACTTTTTAACAGTCAATATTGGATTTTGCATACCCAAAAACATATAAAACGATACCCCACACTGTATTTTCAAAATGTTGAACCAAAAACGTGACCCCGAAGCGCTACGAATTTTTAAAAAATCGGGTTTCCCGTACCCAAAAACATATAAAACGCTATCCCACGTATTTCAAAATGTATTTTCAAAATTTTGAACCAATATTTTCAAAATTTTGACCCAAAAACGTGACCCCGACTCAAGCTAGAAAGCTCAAAAGTTTTTCAACTCTCTGCCATAAAAATTACTAAGATTTTGGTACTACCAAAAGTTTTCTACAACGTCTATGAATGTTTATATGGTGTACACAGGAAAACAGACACACACAAAAATATCGAATGATTTCAATACTTCGGCATTCTAATGTGAGCCGAAGTAATTAAATAAAATTGTTACTTTAAGCAAAAAGTTGCTGGATGTACGTAATTTTCCAGCAAAAAATTCAAATTTAAAACTATTGTTTTCTTATAGTTGAAACATACGTTTAGGACTTAAACATTATTTGTATGTGTGTGTTAACATTCTCATATAAATAACCACACGATATAGTTAGACTTGTATAAAACCTTAGTTGTTATTAATATTCAATGTAGTTACCGCAGCGAAGCATGGAAAACCAGCTGGTAATGCATGATATACTTTATAATATATGAAACAGCTGTTTCGGTGCAGTTTAATGTTAATAACTGCATAATGTGGTACACCTTCAGAATTCAGAACTATGTTATGCAGTCACTTGGAATTGTCATTCTACATACCTAACGATAGAAACATTCTCTTTAAACATTTTGGCTGTAAAATATTCTTTTCCCTCTCATTTAAAAAGAACTACTTCTCTTTTGCATATTTAGATGCAATTTTATTTTTACTTTCTCACTATACTATAGTATAGAGAAAGTATAGTGATCTTTCTCCTTTTTCGTGCATCTATACAGGCTTAATTGACATGTTGGGTGAAAATTTGTTAGAAATCGATCGAATAGTTTTCTCTCTAATTTTGTATACATACAGACAAACATTTTGTAAAAACCACTTTTTTTAACTCAGTGGGTCCCAAGACATCGACCTACCATAGCCTACCACAAACATCGATTATTTTTGGGATCACTATACTTTCTCTATACTACAGTATAGTGAGAAAGTAAAAGAATACTGTATTACAATTAATTTTAGGTGTAAAGCCTATACTGAACCAACACACGTTTCTTGAAAACATTTACATTTATTACAATAACAACCAACTTGGACAATTTTGAATCAGATAAGTATTCTTCATTGCCAGCAGTTTTTTTTTACATTATAAAAAATCTCTTCCGTGTAAAAAAATCTGTGTTATAATCAATCGTCATTTCCAGGAAAAATACCATACACAGTATACAATAATCTGTTTGCATTTGCTTCGCCCCGAGTCTTAGCGGGGATTTGAGGGCGTTATAAAAGTGCCAGGAGGAAATAAAGAGAACTGTATTAATGTTTACTTATTGCGTGCAAAATTATTAAGATATTTATTAGTGGAAATTACAGCCTACATTTTTGGTTAAAGATTTTAATAATAGTATGCGAAAGGTAGTGTGTAATCCGTCTTAATAGGACTGCTTCACGATAAGGTGCAGAGTATTGCGATGGTCTTTATGTTTGATAAGTTTGGTAAAGTTTGTTTTTAGTCGATCAATATTTTGTTCATTATTTTCAAACAAATTCCGTTTCAAATAATCTTATAAAGGAAAACTTAATGTTGAATGTCTATGTGTCTAGTCTAATGAGGGAATAACTTTTTTTCAATGATTCTTTCGCAGAGAAAACTTTTGAAGTTGTACTTATTTTTTATACTTGTTATGAACAAATAATGAGTGTGATTTTGTACGTTGCACGTGCAGATGGTGACTTCGAAATTCCGGTATTAAGTCGATCAAACTAGCACATTAGTTCACGTTTCTGACTTATCAGAGTTTGTTAGGTTTTCGAGTATTCATTTGTTGTACGATTTATATTAAATTTCTATTTACTTCATTTATATAAATTTTCTTTAAGACAGTTTTTCTAAATAATGTATATGAAATTGTGGGAGTTTTGAACGTATTAGGAAAAAAGAAACCATCATGAGACCATCGTTTGCCTGCCTTCAGAAATTTGACATATTTGTGACAAAGAGGTAATTTCTAATTTATTAGGTATACAGTAATTCCTCATTTAGTAAATGTTTTACTATTAAAATTTGGTACTTACTGTATGTATTAAACGGAGGCCATTTTTTAGATGTTTTTTATTACATACTATTTTTAGTAGTAACCTAGCAACTAAACATAATGTCACTAAATACTATAGGTTAGAACTTTAGGCTATTTTGTGTTATTATTCTTGCATTTCTGTTGTTTACTAAAACAATACCTAACCTAGCAACGTTTAAAAAAATAGTGGCCTCCGTATAATACGTAAGTACCTAAAATTTGATAACGATATCGGAATACACAAAATTGACATATACAGTAGGCCTACTACCCATATAGCTTCTAAATGTCAAAAAAGCCTTAATGCTCTATAAAGTATCGAATTTGATACATTAAAATCAATAAAAAAATTATCAGTAACGTTTCGGATATTGTTTTTTATTATCATTAATAACAATGTTAAAATTTTAAGTAATTGTAACTACCTGTTAACTAAGAAAAATGTGTTTATCACTTTTCGGTACCCTTAATTTACAGTGACAAACTAGTACAGTAAAGAGGTATATTTTTTGACTGGGGTTGTACTGATGATGTTAGACACAAAAAATAAAGCGTGGGGACCCCTCTTTACTTCCCCTCTTGAAAACACATTCCCGGAGTGAGGAAACGTACTTGTTTAAACAAAAAAGTTTTTAACTTCTAACAAGAATTTAAACAATTCGAAATGTAATCGAAGTAGGCCTAACTGAACTGGTAACATTAAATTCAATGCTTTCTAGACAGTATAATTTCAATCGGTTGTGATGAACGCTGGGAGAACGCTGAGAAAAACATGTCGGCACTTTTCAATGTAAATTCCCATAATGAACTTTTGATTTGAAAGTTTTTAATATTCTACGTGTTGAAGATGGTTGAATATTGCTTTCCCGGCATCAGTGAAGTGTATTAGTACTATATTTATTAAGAAAAAAGTTAAGGTTTGTGTATTTATAGTAGTTTTGATTGACAAGTTAAAGTAAACAAATACCAAGAGATTTTAACTTCTAACGAGAATTTAAACAATTGGAAATGTAATCGAAGCAGGCCTAACTGATAACACTAAATTAAGTGATTTCTAGACAGTATAATTATTGCAATCGGTTGTGATGAAATCTGTCCTTATTTAAAGCTTATGCCTGAAAAGAACTCGTAGAATCTGTTGTCTGTGCACCCATTAAAAAACAAAAATTATGGGAAATAAAACATATTACCTATAGTAACATTTAAAGTAAACATTTAAATGAGTTTGCTTTATTGTAATACGCTCAACAAATACCAAATAATATTGATTAGCGAATCTTACCTTTTTCCTCTGTGAGAGGACCTAACCTCAAAATTTACCCGAATCGTCCAACGAATTTGCACGCAAAGGAGTTTTTAACTGCACACGACACGAGAATTTAAACACTGACTGTAGTAAAAACTCAGTAGACCTAAGCTTCAAGAACGTTGATAACACAAACCGTAAAGAAAACGAAGTTGTTTAGTTCTAACGACAGACGTTCACGTAGTCAAGACGCTTCACCGAACTACATGACGGACTGGTCAGATGGTGAGTCACAAGCAACAGATGGCATTAAGTCTACTCTGCTCGGCCAGCTGATAAGCAATTGTTGTTGCAATATTGTCGTGTTTCATTTAACTTAGGTTGACATTTACGATTTACGTTTGTAATTATTTTAACATGCAAAACCATGTAAGATGTAGTTTTGCGTAAACTATTAAAAGATGTTAACTAATCAATATTTCACTAGGCCTACATGGATAATTATTATTAGGTTACTAGTAAGCCTCGTGAAAAATCAATCAATGACAGATTAATTAGACACACATACACATAAGAAATACGTAATTTAAAATAATACTGTTTTAAAAACAACAAACTCTATCTAAGCCTGCCTAACGAGGCTGATCTGATTTTTCACTCTCTAAATGTAAACAATTATAAGGAATATAATATAGTGTAATACCATTTTAGTAATAAAAATAAACGGTACCAGGAACTGAAACATACTTTCTCACAAACATATTTAAATTATTTATCCAGATTCACTGTGACTTCATAATTGTAGGTGGGGTAGGAGAGGTGATTTATTAAAGTAAGAGATTAACTAATAAATATTATTATTATTATTATCTAGAAGAGAGAAAACTATTCGATCGATTTTGAAAAAATTTGACCCAACATGTCAATTAGGTCTGTATAGATGCACGAAGAAAGGTTTTGAAAAATTTTGAAAAACAACTCCCTTTACAAAAAAAAAAACCCCAAAAGCATTTATTATTATTTTTATTAGCTAAACGAGAATTTTTAGAAATATGCTGTTTTTTGCATATGGTAGGGTACATTAAAGGCTACAAATAAACTAAATTTTATCAAAATCGTTAGAGCCGTTTTTTTTATAAAAATATAATAACTGATTTTTTGTTGATTTTTTTTTTTGCCTAAAAGGGGTTGTTTTGCAAAAATTGTCAAAACTGTTTTTCGTGCATCTATACAGGCCTACTTGACATGTCTGGTGCAAATTTATTTTAAATCAATGGAATAGTTTTCGCTCTAGCTTTGTATACATACAGACAGACATTTTGTAAAAACCACTTTTTACTTTCCTTACCCTATACTAGGTAAGGTAAGTATTGCGATCGACCCAAAAATTCGATGTCGAGTTTTCATAATATCTTTACGTTTCAAGGCCCCCTGAGTCCAAAAAATGCATTTTTGGAAATTGGTCTGTCTGTGTGTCTGTGTGTCTGTGTGTGTTTGTAGGACGTATCACACGGGGAGATTTACAAGTACGCACAACACGTAACTCAGGCAAAACTAGATGGGGAGATCCCGTTACGTCCAACCAATATTTTCAGCGTATAAACCGGTTTTTCGGTCTTTAGAGCATATTTCACTACTTTTCTCAAATCCTCCTCGTTTGACATGCTGGGATACAAACACACTATTCACTCCTACTTACAATTGCTATTTGTAGGCTGCGCTGCGATCGCTCGTATTCGCACGGCATCCACTCTTAGTCGCATATACGGGGAGTTGACTTCTTTTGTTATTATTTAGACAAAGTCTAAAAGGTTTTTTGCTGTTAGTCGGAAACTCAATATTTGTTTGCTATTATTATTGTAGTTAGAAAGTGATGGTTCAGTCATTTTCCTTCCGTCCAGTAGCTCAGAGCCCTTATTATTAGGAAAGTTTCGTTTTTAACCGTTGTATTCAGTCAATATATTCTTTTTTATATTTTCTTTATATTTGTTTGAATAATTATTATTATATTTCTGTATGATTTTCTTTAATAATTAATTTTAATTTCTTACATATACAGGGGTGCTGAAAAGTCTAGAGACGGTTTAATATTTCGTATTTAAGGGAAATTTGAAGGTAGCTGTGATTGAGGAACCTACTCTATGTAAAAATTATATTTTATTAAGATTTCAAAATATTTATCCGCCATCTTGAATACAACTTTAATTTTTTAAATGGGCAGGTGGTCATGTGATACATTATTTCGATGTAGAATTTCAAGAGAAAACCAACGGTGAAATTTGTACATCCATATCTTTAAGCTACTAAAAATGGCGGCCAAAAACCAACAAAGTCGTGTTTTCCGATGTTGTCCTATTTTGCTGTACTATTTTTGTTAAATATTAATAATTATTTTTTTTTGATTTGTAATTAAATAAGCTTTCAAACGATATGCTACACAATGCTATTTGGCTATTTGGGAGTATTTAAAAATTTTGAGTTACAGCCATTTTGATTTTTTCAAAATTGATTTCGAGTGGTTCAACCATATACGTTGTTTTTAAAGCAGCATGACGAAAATATTTTTTGTAGTTCGTGTTGGTCATTGTTTTATATTTTTCTACACACACGATTTTTTTATACAAAACGAATCAAACAAATAATTTGTTGATCACATTCACGGCAGTATGAGCTTATATCCCTTTGCTTTCCCTGCACGGGAAAAAATATTTATTTTTAATTATAAAAAAAATACTTAACGTTGCTTCCATTTCTTTTAAATTGAATTATCACTTATCTCTAGTTATTTGGTAAATTATTCTACCGTTTAATAGTTAAATTGTTTACTTCTAAGGCATTTTACATGTTTACTTATTTATTTATCATTAATTCCACCAAGCTTCCTCTTTGCCCTTTCCCATTCTTTTCCTCTTAGCGTCAAGATACGAATTAAGAATTTGGTAATAGTAAATTACAATTAGGCCTAATTGCATGAAAAAAGTTGAATTTCGTTAATTTACAATCAAAATTCGAATTTCCACCTCATGAGATACCAGTACATTTAATTTTTCAAATAGTTTTCTTTTTCCTATAATTTACTAGCTGGCCAGATCCGGCTTTTCACGGATAGACAAATCAAAGTTAAATGTATATTAACCAAAAAAATATATCAATAAATATATTATACTATGTATTTCTTATGGGAACTTTGACCTCCCTACCCTTCCCCGCTAAATATTCGAATTTTTTTAAAAACATTTCTTAGTGATCACCTACGGCCCTTGAGGAAGCTGCATACCAAATTTCATTCCAACCGTTCGGTGGTTTTTGAGATTTCGTGTGAGTGAGTCATTGAGTGGTATTTGGATTATATGTATATAGATTGAAGCATATTGCTTATGAATGGAACATATTTTTAAAACTTACTACACTTAATTAATATCCTTTATAATTAATTACTGGTTCTGATAATGTTAAGATTAGTTACAACTTTTATTCAAGACTATAGGGCCCCCTGCTCGCTTCGTTCACCAACCCACGCGGCAACTCACAGCAAAGCATATGTAAACAGATTATTGTTACTTTAATACTTTTACGAGAATGACGATTAAATATTACATAGATTTTTTTTAAATAGTAGAGGGCAATTTTTAATTATAAGATATGACCAAAATGGATACGGTATGTAAAAATCGTGTGTGTAGAAAAATATAAACCTATGACCAGCATGACCTACAAAAACATATTTTCGTCATACTGCTTCAAAAATCTCAATACATGTATTGAGGTGCTAAAGTAACTCTTTTTGGTCCTAGGACCAAAAAATATCAGCTGATGTCGAAGACATTAACTATTAATTATACGAAATATTTAACGATAGTAAACAATGGATACAAACAACAGAACTGATACTTACTCCAACTGCCTCGCGTTTTTTAAGTAGCCTATATGCCGAAAATGGTTTATAGTTACTGAACAAATTTATGCTGACGTGTTTAACTAGTAAAAACGTCGCAGGTGATGATATTCTGAAAATTTACATAATAATTGGAACAGATTGCAATGAGGTGGAGCAATCAGTAAACCTAAAATTGAAATACACGTTGATAAGTTTGATGGCTCTAACTTGGCTAATTTTTTAGATGCAAACTTGATACTCTGTGTTTAAAAAATTCAAAATACGGTTTTAATTCCATAACATTGAACATTTTCAAAAATAAACCAGCTACGTGAATGGACGAGATGACCATTTTCTGTAAACGAAACACAAATTCATACTTAAGACAGCCCAGATTTCGTCAATATACAATATATTGTCTTCATTAAATTCGTTTAGTAGATATAAACATAGGCTTCTTTGTTTAATAGGCTTCTGTTTGAACAAAACCTTGCTAAAAGCTTTAGTTTCACAGTAAACTACAAATAATAATTCACCTCCTATGTTAATGCGGTCTCCTGTGTGTTGTGATGGTATTCTTTCGAAAATATTAAAAACTTCTTTTAACATTAGTTTAAAGTATTAAATATAATAATCTGTAATTTGAACAAAAGAAACTTTAACAGTCCAAATATACTTTTATCAAACTCGGATAAAAGCAATTAACTCATATTGATATAAAAAGCCTTGACGTTTTTTAAAACAGTTTAAAATTTCTAGTTTACATTATTTTTAGTCGATAAATATCAAACTTAAAGGTGGAAAAACATATTTTTAACAATTTCTTAGTAGCAAGAGGCAAAAATGTTGTTAACTCCGTCGGCTTTTTGATAATGCAATATATTTTTCATGGGTTGACATGTTTATAAAAGAAAAGTTTCTAGTCCAGTAATATTCAAGATATTAACAAATAGACATAGTGCAGGTACTTTGGGAGTGTAATAAATCTATTACGACAGAAACAAATCGGACGGATGAGATACAATGACACCCTTTACCTGCTAAACTTCCCAGAAGTAAACCTAAAGGTGACCTGCAGAACAAAAGGAAACAAACAAAGGCAGTTATTTTGAAAAATTTCTAAACCCGATTTGCAGTGATCTGTTCCGTTGTGTTAAAAATAAGGTCTCTGTATTCCTTGTTTTATTTTATTTGCTGAACAAATGTTTGAAACATTATTAATTTGGCTCACTAAACAGTTATGATTTTAAAATTTGAAACTTTTGAGAACTATAATTCAAGAACTTAAATTCAAATTTGTGAAGGTTTTTTATTTATTTTTTAATTTGTATAAGCGAAAACCCTGGGTAGTTATCATCGCCGATTTGTGAAGTTCTTATTTCACCAAAGTAATACGAAATGTTGCTTGAAATGAAATAATTTTAGACGTAAAAGAGGGTTTAAGTTTGTTTAGCCAATAATTATTAAAATAAATCAAGGGCCATTATAAACCTTGATTATGATTTATAATGAAAACTCTTATATTACTTAGAAAAGGTTATTTATTATAAATAATGATTAATGTAGTGAACTACAGGTCTTGCACAAAGTAGCCATCTTGATTGTAGTGGATATACTAAAGATCCATGTATGTTGTCTATGATCAAGTACATACTATTTTCATGAGGTTTATCTATGTTAATGTAGTTTATAATTTACAACATTACATCAACATCTTTCCTCTCTGATAAAATAAGAGTTCTTAATCTTTACATGATATGACACTTTTACAAAATAAACTTTACAGTAAGGTAAATAACATTTCTAATAGTCAAGTAAATTAGTGTTAAAGAAATTAAAGTGTAAAACAAGCAATAATGTTTACTAAAATACAAATTCAAATAAAATGAAACTATTTGATCTGCATATAGTTTGTTTAGGATTGTTAACTTGTCGTCATTTTTAATAATGTAACCATACATTTGTTTAATTACATTATTTTTTTTAAATCTAGTTTTTCTTCAAAACTTCTGTTACTAAAACTTCTGTTACTAACAGTATTAATTTTCCCATTAGAACAATTATTTTTATTGAGAATATTTCCAGTTGGAAAATATATAATTAATTTTTAAAAAATTTGATATTTTTTACCATTTTCATCTTTTATGACATAAATCCTTTCTTTACTTATAAATTTCCCAGGAGTTCAAGAAAGTTCTAAAGGTTTTTTTTTAAAGTACAGTAACATTATTGTCATTGACATTTATATTTGGTAAAGGCTTGGCTGGGTTATTATAATACTTTTTTTGTATAGCTTTTTTGCTTCTTTTTCTTAGTGCTAATAATTTTGGTTTGACTAATTTTGACTTAATATAACTACTATTATGTGGTAAAAAGGTATTTAGATTTCGAGAAAAACAATAACTTTGCTGGTGAAGGCAATTGAAGGTTTTTCAGTATTTCTATAACACAATAAAGATAATAATATGGATCTGTCTTATCATAATCACATTTTTTTAAGTAGCTATTTAACAGCTGCTAATGCTGAGCCATTTGATGTGAATGTTTTGGGCTTATTATTATATGTTTGTATTCATAATCAGTTACATTTTGTTTTAATAAATTAGCAGTAGATTGAGATCCAGCATCAGTAACTAATGTTTAAGGAATGCCATGCCTTGCAAAAATTTATTAAAACTTTTTTATTACAGATAACTTGTAATATCAGGTAAAGAGACAAGTTCAATATACAGTATTTCGAATAATAGTCCATATGACTAACAATAGTTAATGTTTTTATATTCAAACTAGTGGACCCGACAATAATTCGCTATAGCTTTATTTAATTTAAATTTCATTTCATTACTTTGACTGAAGTAATCGAATTTTAAAACGTTTTTATGCCACTTAAGAATATTACACAAATTTAGATTTTAAGTTTGTAGGAAGTTAGTGCAGTTTATTTTTATTTTATAGGGGTAGCTAATCCAATTTAAACTCTTTGCTTTTTCTATAAACAATCATGGTACTAATATGTGTAAAGGTTGAAATTAGTTGAGTAATTTTTGAGAATAGGCCTATAATAATATTGCATAATTGTTGAATTTTATCTTGTAGGATAATAGTTTAATTTATATTTATTTTGTAGGAATAATAACCCCATTTCAACCCGTTAGACTAAGGTAACTTTAATGTCTAAACAATCCTAATAATGATAGATCTATGGTTAAACTGTGAAAGTTTTAGTGAACTCGGTCAATTAGTTTTGAGTCTCTAGATAAACCTGGGAAATTAAACCAAAATCATCCAGAGTAACTAAATATTTTTCTACAGCAGCGATCGAGATGCAGTTTCGGCATGTATTCGGGGCCACATACAAACTGCCCCACTTTTTTTGGGTCATTTCTAATATACAAACTGCCCTACAAGGTCCAGGTATAAAAACAAGGTACAGGCCGGGGTGTCGGCGACATACAAACTGCCCTACTTTTCTACCTGACAGGTACGGGATATTTCCTACCGAATTCCCTCATACCAATAAATAGTTTATATTAGATAATAACTAATAGACCCACTTCGTTTGCATACATTGTTTAGACATACAAAATAATTCAGATAATTTATAAACCAATTTGAAACAGCCAGTATATTCGTGTATTTATTTTTCGGTTATTCTTATCTAATAGGAAACGTTGCGTGCTTACACGCACTTATCTTATAGTAACTGTTGCGTGCTTACGCGGCCTTATCTAATAGTACCCGTTGCGTGCTTACACACACTTATTTAATAGTAACCGTTGTGTTCTTACGAGCACTTATCTAATAGTAACAGTTGCGAGTATTCGTGTATTTATTTATCTGTTATTCTCATCTAATATTTAACCTAACCTAACCTTACCTAACCTTACCTAACCTAACCTAACCTAACCTATTATATAAGCACGCAACGGTCAGTACTACGTATTCGGAGAAGTCGCAGGAAAAAAGTCTACATAATACCTTGTCGGCAGACCCAGGTGCATTTTGGGCATGCATAAAGTGCATCTAAAAGTACATAATTTTCCATAATTTATAAAAACTGTTTGAACTCATGAATACTTATCAAAGTATTTATACAGGGGTTTTGAGGATCGCAGATTCCGAATCTGCCCTTGAAAAGTATGTCCGACCACTCTGGGACCCCCATGGAGGCAGGGGGGCACTTCTAAAGACTCCCTTTTAAAGACTTTATATCCCTTTTAAAGACTCTTTATTTTGAAAGAGAGAGCGCTTACACTGCCGAGATCAATTATTACTTAATTTAATGCTTCAAAATCAACAATTTTCAAGATATCGGTTTAAAAATTAGATTATAAAAATATTCTGATAAATATATGTGATAAATGTGCTAGTCAATATCTTGAAAATTTTCAATAAATGAATAGTCGCGGTTGCATGGTAGTAGTGTTTCATTTGTGGCCATTGCAGCGCAAGCTTAAAAATAAGTTGAAAATATGGTAATCATTTTCAAGATAATAACTTCAAACTTGCTATATGCATTTGTTATAACGTCTTTAAGTTGAGTGGCGATTTTTAAGTTGATATCGTAAAATTTGATGAAATACGGTCAGCTGTTATGCAGCCTTATTATACATAGGCTGACTAGGGATTTCCACTTAACAAAACGTCGATGTTATACATCGAAACTTGTACATCGATGTACTTAATGTACTTTTGTTAAATGATTCGCAAAGCCTTCGTTCAGGGGAATGTATTGAAATATTCAAATTATTTCAAATAGGCTAATTTAAAATCAGAAGTTTACAGTAAATAATTAAAAAAGCTAATTTGGCAATTTAATTTACGTTAGCTGGTGAAAGAATTTCTGTGTTGATCAATGGATTTCCATAACAATTTTGCTTCAACATAACATTTTGTTTTATGTTAGTTTTGCATTGACAACTTCTTTGGAAACCTAATAATAGTTAGTAGTTTAGTTTTGTTAGTAGATTGACTCAGCTCGACATGATAATGTTTAATGCAATCCTTTTATTTTGTTTACTTTTATCCTCATTGTGTGCATATTGAGCGACTCGTGCCCACTCACAGGCTTAGGCACATGTGGGCAGTTTGTGTTCCTTTATAATACATATATATGTAATTTATGTTTAATTTGTTTATTTAAGGAAATAAATTGATTGATTAATAACAGCTGATTTAAATTAGAATTAATTTTAACGCTAATTTTTAGATTAGGTTTGTTAGAACAAGTCATATTGGGCCTATAATAATTGTTAATAATGAAGTCTATTTAAAATGAACTATTCTCTTTTTAACCAGCATAATAATTGATATTTTAAATAATTAAGTTTTATAATGTAGCTTTTAACATATGCTTATAAGAGCCCCCATGGGCATGGGCCTATACAATTTACCGTTGAGCCCGTAACTGACAAAAATTGTGTTTCCTAAAGAGGGGCCCAGAATTGTCAAAAATTCTCTTTGACGCACCGTTTTCGATATATTGATGATTTTTATGAAAAAATCATGAAAAAGTTCCAAATCATTGCAATATAATCGAGGCCGATAGAGTAACGTGTTTTTTCAAGATCCGTCACTCACTTATTTCACCCAATTTTAAGCCAAAATTTGAATTGGGGGGGGGAGAGCCCCCAGGGACATATACAATTTACAATCGAAATGATGTATCACATGACCACCTTTCCATTTAAAAAAACCAAGTTTGGCGGATTCAAGATGGCGGGTACATTTTTTGAAATCTTAATAAAATAGTATTTTTACATAGAGTAGGTTCCTCAATCACATCGTCTATCTTTAAATTTTCGTTATAAACGAAATATTAAACCGGTCCCAGACTTTTCTACAGGATGTATATCTTGTAAGAAATGAATGTACTAATTTCTAGCTCTCTAGCTTTAAGAGAAGATTATATTTATCTATTCTTCTTTTGTTTTTGATGCATTATATTTTTTATATTTTGTTTATTTTTCATGCATAACCTAAGTGAGATTTTAAGTTGTGTTTTTATTTATATGTACAGTGTAACATATGAATAAATATAATAAAATAAAATAAAACAATATATATTTCATTTGTATTGTTTAATGGGTTGTTATGAAAATTTCACCCCTTAGCAGCACAGTATACAATGCAATTATGGTTTACATTTTATACATATCTTGTAAGAAATAAATGTGTCAATTTTCAGCTCTCTAGTTTTATGTGTTATAATTAATTAATTTGTATTGTTTTAGGGGTTATCACAGTTTCACCCCTTATCAACATGCTACAAAATACAAATATGGTTCACTTTTTATATATATCTTGTATGAAATACATGTACAAATTTCCAGCTCTCTAGTCTTAATGGATGTATAATAATAAATATTTATTGTTTTAGGGATTGTTTCAACCCTTAAATCAAAAAAATGATTTATAGCCTATGTCTCATTCCAGGTCATGATCTAATGTGCGCCAAATTTCAATCAAATCCATCCAGTACTTTTTGCGTGATTGACAGTCAAACATCCAAACAGACAAACATACAAACTTTTACATTTATAATATTAGTAGGATGAGACATCCTTAACGAAATTCATCTTCCTGGTGTTTTGTATGGTGTTTGTAGTCAGCCATATATATTTAAAGTGTATATTTAAAGTGTATTTAAAGCCATATAAAGTGTATTTATGATGATTTTTATTTATTTAAGAAATGTGGCCTATCACTGACATTCTTCTGTGATTTGAAACTGTACTGATATATTATTCTTTGTAGATATATTTTTTATTGATATATAGGTATCATTATAAAATTATTATTATTACTTGGAATTTTATGCCATTGAAGAAATTGTTAAATATTGCCAGCAATATATTGAATGCTAGTCCGTTTAGTCCCAAAGCATTTTGAGTGTTGCCTAAAACCTATTTATTGCTACTAGATATCATCCAGTATTTGTAGAATTAAATGTCTTATTTTAAATGTATAATCTTTTGACTTACCTTCAACTTTTACTTTACAAAAGTATCTACGAGTATTGAACAAACCGTGTAGAATTGCTGTCACGTTTATTACCCCAGTATAACAAACTAAAGGTTGGAACTAGGGTCTAAGTCGGCTACTGTTTAGTCATAAATACCCAAGTGTGATTTGACAATATAAACGAAATAAGAAGAAACTTCAACACTTAAGCGTACTACGACTTCATCTCCAATAATATAATTATGTTGTAAAAAAGACACTTCGTTTGATATGTAATCTATACTTATAAAAGACAAATACCACTCATTGATTGTGACTGATCACAGTTTCTCAAAAACTATACCACCTAGGAACTTGAAATTTGGTACACATATATTCTTTCTTAAGGCACTAGAGGCGCATTAAGAAAGAATTTTAAAATATTTGGCCTGAAAGGGTTGAAACAACCCCTAAAACAATAAATATTGTTTGTTATATATCTCAAAAACCCTATCTCCTAGGAACGTAAAATTTGTTACTCTTATTTTTCATAGAAGCTAAAGGCACAATAAGTAAGGATTTTAAAGTTGTTTGCCTTTAAGGGTTGAAACAACCCATAAAAAATAAGTATTGTGTGTTACAATTTTCTTTAATATAGAAAACTAAAATGTTGTACATTTATTTCTTATACGATACATATAAAAATTAAACCAGTTTTACATTTTGTCACGTTTTGCTGAGGGGTGAAAATTTAGTAACAACCCCTAAAATTATAAATAATCATTGAATACCACCTAGGAACTTTGGTACACGTATTGCTCAATAGGGGCTACAGACGAACTAAGAAAGAATTAAA
>JAGFPH010003360.1:10349-45459 GCA_018207615.1 Philaenus spumarius | reverse complement strand
CTAGCTAATAATAATAATATTTATTAGTTAATCTCCTACTTTAATATCACCTCTCCTACCCCACCTACAATTATGAAGTCACAGTGAATATGTTTAATAATTTTAATATGTTTGTGAGAAAGTATGTGCCAGTTCCTGGTACCGTTTATTTTCTTAGTAATAAGAAATAACTGGATTATATACTAAGAACTAACTGTAATACACTTTTACCCCTCTAGCTTAAATTTAAGTATGATAATTATTATTAGCGAATTCCCATAGGAAAAATTACCTATTGCAGTAACCCTTATGGTAAGACCTAAGGTCGGGAGTAGCAAACGAGCACCGATCATGGGGTACAGAACACGTATTGGGGTGTCATTAAAAATCATATATATTTCTATATTTATGGGTTCGCACTTTAGCGGCCGCATTTTAAGTCTGATTTGGTTCAAATTTTTTACACATGGTGGTTGTATACGTCGCTCGGACGAGTTTGTTAGCCAAAAATATCCATCAACCGGAAGCACATTTTTTTAAAGGAAGTGACTATTTTTTTAGACTTTTCCTACGAGAAATAGTTTTTTCAGAGTTTTTTCTACAAATATCAATGTAGGATGTTATTCTGCACATTTTGGTTTTTACACGACCTTATAGCTCGCTTAGTTCCCCCAAAATCGATAAAAACGTAAAATACCATAAAAGTACCCGGTTCAAAGCCATGTGGTGTATTATACCATGGGGTTGGCGTGCGAAGCACGCAATGCATTTTTTTGGTGAAAATACTCACAACATGCGGAATGGCGTGCGAACAATTTTTCAGCTATTCAGCACCGTCGTGAATAGATATATTACTTAAATTGTTAGTTGAAACCCTAATACATAGGCCTATAAACTTAATTTTGGAAATTTGCTCAACTCACGACAGCGGTTCACCTGCGAGGTCAAATTATTTATTCTTTTATAGTTATTTTTATCACTTAGACGCAAGTAATATAAATGCAACAGCAAAACTGTTCCTATTTACCATTTATAAAAACACGTACTACAATTTATTTTTATTAAGGGATTGCTATCCCCAGTTCACCAATTAGACGCAACTATTTAGATCGTGTTTTTTTATTTGTTTCCTCTACAAAATTTAAAATTAATAACTGCAAAATTTCTAGATTTGTGTTAAGTTAGAAGAATCTATATTTACTGTTATCTATATTTTATATTTATCATTTTTAACCCTTGGCAACACGCCACAAGATGCAAATCTGGTTTACGTTTCTAAGAAACAAATGTTCAAACTTTAAGCTCAACTATTAATTATTTATAATGTTTCACGGTGTATTATCATATTACCCATTAGCAGCACGCAGTAAACTGCAAATATAGTTGTATATGTTCCTACTTTGTATATGTTCCTTGTAAGAAATATGTAAATCATTTCAGCTCTCTAGTTTTAATAAGAGCATAGCAGTTAGTGTTTATAGTTTTAGGGGTTGTTTCAACCCTTAGTCGAAATGAATTTTAGCCTAGGTTACTGAGTCAAAGTGTAGCCTTTTACTAGTAAACAATTTGTTTCAATCGGTTAAGTGGTTTCAGAAATTAATCCCTACATTCAAACAAATTTTACCTCTTTATAATATTAGTACAGGTTTGTAATCTTCACGTAGTTATAGCTCTTCGTATTTCAGTCGGTATTGTTGTTGCTTGCTGCTTTGTACCATGTATTGGGAAAATCACTGTTTGATTTGATTAAGTAAAAGTTACACTTAAGTTGAACAAACTGAACTGGATAATATTCTTTTAAAAAATCTGTTAAACGTAAATTTTATACTATCTCGGCTCCAATGGTGCCATAGAATGTAAGAAATTATTCCTACTTAAATCAATACAATACAATCCAAGTCAATCTTATAAAAATTCAGTTCACCTAATGTAATGGTACAATAAAAATATCTAGGTCAAAATATAAAGCGCAGTAAAGCTTATGATTCAAGAACCAATAGTCTATCTGGAAGAGAATGACGTAAAACCCTCTGAATGTAAGACGCATACATATTTTTATTCCAGGAAGAGGAAGTAGTAGCCTCATGAATAGGATATAAAGACAAAATTATCATCCGGGGGCGGAAAAGTGCACGTTCATATAAAAAGCATTGAGTTTATTATGTCGCCCGACCGCCAGGGGTTTACTCGTAATTTTTTTAGTACCGGAAGTGACGGAAAGGAGGTCCTGGGTTACTACTACGGTACAATTTTAAATTGTTACTTCTAAAATCCCTCCTTTACGTATCTTTGGTGAGGTTCAAGGGTGCAGGTAATATGCTTACTTTTATAAGAACAGTACACATGTATAGTAACTATTTATGTACTTGCAAATAGGACGTAGCAAATTTTATAGACACATACTATTTTAAGCATAAACTTGGCAAAATGTCTCTAATTTAGTCGATGGCCTTTATCAGAAATTTTTTATCTCGGTAAAAGGCGGTAAACCTAAACATATTTAGTTATGTAAATGAGAAATTAAGAAAGTTACATTTTAATTATTACTAGCTGACACGTACGGCGTTGCCCGTGGTTGTTGGTATTTTCAGTCTTTTTGACGTAATTGTAATTCTTTTTAAGTGTTCGTTGAAAATACCTGTGCGTATCCTACTGTGGTCATGAAAAAAAGTCTACGCTATTTAGGAAAACACTGAAAATTGTATTCCTGTAAACTACTATCTAACATGAAAAAGCTTTAAATATATCGTTTTAATTTATAGTTTTTACTAAGTTTGACTTTCACTTAATTTCATTGACAATGTTGCGAGCATTGAGGCCGATCCTACGGCCTTAGAGGAAGCTACGTATCAAATTTCATTCCAATTCGTTCTTATAGGGATTTTTAGTAACTTTGACCCCCCTCCCCAAACCACCATAAAATTACAAATTTCTTTTAACCCTTTCTTAGCGAGGGTTTAAATTACCTGGGGGTCGTAGAAAAGATATTTGAATCACTTTGTAACATCCGCGTTAATTTAGGATGTAACACACTGGTTCAAATAGAGTTTGTAGTTTTAAATGTATAGGCCTAATTAGTATAAGATATATATTGTTTAGTATTTAAATATAAAATATACAGTATATATCAAAATAAAGCTATGAATGTGATATTTTAATGGCATTTAGTTTAATTCAGATGGTTTGTTTAGTTTTCAATAAAATATGTTTAAACTCGTGTATGTTTATGGTTATGAATGGTGTCAAATAATTTGTTTGTTATTATTATTATTGATAGCGAAAATATGTTTTGAAAAGTATTACAAACTTCATAGTTATGATATATTTTATATAAACAATATTTTAAGCATCATATCTCTAAGTAGGCCTATATAGATATTTAATAACCAATGTTTAAGTTGAATTATAATTCTGTAAGCATTTTTATTTGTGTTTGTTTATAGTTTTTCAATCTAACCTTAAAAAGCTGTTGGTTTTGAAGAGTATTAAAGTGATTATAAATTTGCTAAGTAATGTTGCTATGGTAATACATGTAAACAAACATAAGCTTTTTATACGAACAGCTGTTTTTGTGAGCTATGGTTTTGAGTTCATACAATAAATGCTGTGCAGTTTCTTCCAAATTTGAAACTTTTTCGGGAAACTTTTCAAACTTTTCTATACGTATAAACCTTCTATGAACTACTACAAACATTTTAAGACCAAAAATAGCCAAATCGGTCCAGCCGTTCTCGAGTTTTAGTGAGACTAACGAGCAGCAATTCATTTTTATATATATAGATTATTCACTTAAGTAGTATTACTTTTATGCAGCGCTTTAAACAATACGAGGTTAAAACTTGAAAAAATAATATTAATAAATAAGGAAGCCTTAACTCTAACACTCGATCATCAGCATTGCTCCATGACAATCTTGAGAGGGAGAGCCAGCCATTGTTTGTATGTATTCTGTGTTGTGCTATTGTTTGGGATATTAATTTTTTAATTGATTAATCGTGAAATTAAATGAGTTATTCGATAAGTATTAATCACTAAATGTGGTTGAAATTATATCATGTTTGGTGTTATTCTGATAACAGTAATCTCATCAATTTGTTATAAACTATTTCACGCCGAAAAAGTTAATAATATAAAAGTTTAAGCATCGCTGGTCATCGGTCTCTTATTTGTAGTGCTTCGCAGCGCTCGCCGAACATCAAAGGCTGGCAAAGGGTGTTTGGTGCTCCCAAGTTGTCCCTATTCGATTCCGAGCTGAGGGACAATGTAGGAGACCAGCGAACACATAAGACCAATAGAAGGGGCGTATGCACTAGTAAAGCGTTACAGCAGGTGAAGCAAAGGCCGCCATCATTGTAGAGGATAGAAAGACAAAATCGTGTTTTTGAGAGCAGAAAATTTCAATGCGCGATATCCAAACAAACTGCAGTTTAACACACTTAGGATTAAGATATAACTTTCAAACTAGGCGTGGGTATAAACCATTAGTTTCTAACGATAACAGTATAGCATTATAAAAGTTAATTGTTAACTCTATACATTTAAAATAGTTAAAGTTTTATTTTTTGTGTGAGTCTGCTACCAAAATTTTCATTTTTTTTGTCAGAGGTGTCATCAAAGCGACATTGTCATTTACACCTTAATTAACGCCCTACATATTTCAATAGGGATTCATATCTGTGAGTAATCTGAAACACGGGTGAAATCTTTCGCCAGCTCTCTCTAACGAAGCATTTCCAGATCTATGAATATATGAACATTTTAAAAAAAATTTTATAGTGGAATCAGCTGAGAAAGTTCTCCAATCATTATGCAAATAACTTATTAGTTTAGCTCATAGAACCTTTAAAATATTTTGTTTCTAGAGTAATTCTGGGTATTGTTGACAACTGCCAAGAAACACATTTTTCTTGTCAATATCTCTGTTATCCTTTAAGCTACAGACAAAAAAAATAAACCATTGTGTTTGCATTAAAAAAGTAAAAGTAAAAGTAAAAGTAGAAGTAAAAAGTAAAGTGTTTGTCTCTTGTGATTTTTTTGTAAATTTAACGGTTTTTGAGATATTTGACATTAAAAATTATAAACGGCCGCCATTTTAACAATATTTAAAATAATGTTCTAATTTTTCGTACAGTGATAAAAGGTTACGCAACAAATAGGTATACAAAGTTTGAGAGCGATATCTTTTCTACTTCCAACAATATTAAGTATTTTGTAAAAAACACATACAGACAGACGAAAAAATAAGCACCGTAGACCCATGTTTATATTGTGAAATATGTTTGTCTGGATCCCAGGAACATATCCACGAAAGGGGTCCAGAGAGTTCGGGGACACCCTGTATATAGATTCTGTAAGAAAAATACACTACTTCGATATGGAAAGGGATAAGGATTATATCGATTCCAAACTAAACAATAAAAATATAATTTTTCAGGATATCATGCGCGCTATAGTATTTCGTACGCAATGCTCCTACGTAAAATATAAAATAAAATTGAATATATAGCCTATAATAAATGTATGCTTGATTTGTCAGTCCGTGCAGCTATAACTCCGCTACCCCCCCCCTCCTTCTGCACCCAAGTTTGGGTTTTATGGTATAATAGCCCAACATCAACCATCCATGAAGGTGGTTTCTGTTTGGAACTATATGGGTTGTGTTCGGGTGTATGGGTTCCAAAGAGTGCATCACATCATTGGAAGTCGGAAAAATAGCTGGAATATTCTAGAATATTACATAATGATCTAGAATGTTCTAGAATATTACTTAATTTTCTAGAATATTACAGAAGGTCTAGAATATTACAAAATGATCTAGAACATTACAGAATGTTCTAAAATATTACAGAATGTTCTAGAATATTACTTAATTTTCTAGAATATTACAGAAGGTCTAGAATATTACAAAATGATCTAGAACATTACAGAATGTTCTAAAATATTACATAATGATCTAGAATATTATAGAATGTTCTAGAATATTATAGAATATTCTAGAATATTACTTAATTTTCTAGAATATTACAGAAGGTCTAGAATATTACAAAATAACCTAGAACATTACAGAAAGTTCTAAAATATTACAAATGTTCTGGAATATTACAGAATGGTCTAGAATAGTACATAATGATTCAGAAAATTACAGAATGTTCTAGTATATTGCAGAATGGTCTAGAATATTTACATAATGTTCTAGAATATTACAGAATGGTCTAGAATATTTACATAATGTTCTAGAATTTTACAGAATCTTCTAGATGGTTCCAGAATGTATAAGGGGAACAATGCATATTGAAACTCGATATAACTGTGCCAATACTGTGTCACTTTACGTGATTGAAATTTTATTATAATGGTTACAAAAGCTATTGAATATTTACTTTCCACTATAGAAACACAAATGCTGCGCCACTAATTGAGGAAGTAACTGCAGATGTATTTATTTAAATAAATGAAATTTTATTTTAACACAACAGGTACAAAACGTGTCTTGTCTAGGTTATGTGCTGTCGTTTTTCGTTTAAACTCGGAAAAGTTGTAAGCTTCTCCAATTAAGGATGATGGATGTGCGGTAAGTCTCAGCTGAACGCTGAAGTCATCCATTTCAAAGAATGTTTGTTATCTTTAAGTAATGGTACACGCTGATAACCTTAGTGACTTTTCTTGTATATAGTTTATTAGAAATAAAACTAACTAATAAAATAATCTATCCATACAAATATAAGCAGTTATGTCCTGACTGGATGACAAAGAATCAAAAAACTACTCAAGATACAAATATAAAAATCGATTATAACTGCTTACTGCTTTATTATTTAATTCAAACATCTGATGTTACAAATTATAAATGAAACAGCTGATTCAGATAAAAACTTTACACAATTTAAGTTTAGGTCTACAATGAACCAAAGCGCGTGTACTTGAAACAAATTTAGCAAATGTAGAATCACGTAATTATTAGCGGAAAGATGCGCTATTGCAGTGACCCTTATGGTGAGACCTAATGTCGGGAGTAGTAAATGAGTACCGATCATGGTCCCCAGAACACGTTTGGGGTGTCATTAAAAATTGTATATATATAAATGTTTCGCACTATAACAGCCGCGTTTTAAGTTCGATTTGGTACACACGTTGGTTGTCTAAGTCGCCCGGACGCGTTTGTTAACAAAAAAATCCAGCAACCGGAAGCACGTTTTTTAATAAGAAGTTACAGTTTATTTAGATTTTTCATAAAAAAATTAAACTGTTTTTGGGTTTAATCTAAAAAAAATAAATATTATTCTGTACATTTTGTTTTTTGCACGACCTTAAAGCACGCTTGGTTCCTTAAAAATCGATCAAAACGTAAAGTACACCGTTCAAAATCACGTGGGGAATCTTCTACCGACTGCTGATGAGAGCGAAGCGAAGCAGTTCATAAACCAAAGACGAAGTGTAAACACTGAAATGAGTTTTTTTCAGCTGCGAGTGGAAGAAGACTGGACACTTAAGTGCAAACATATTACTAATATATTTCGTATACACAGGCAACTATTCATCGCCTTCGTGAGTAGTTCAATTTCCCAATTAGTTGAAACCCACAAACATATAAATTAAATTTTTTAAATTCGCTCAACTCATGTCAGCGGTTCGACTGCGTGGTCGAATTATTTTGCACATTTAACAGTTTTGTACATAAGGTAAAAGCAAACAAAACGCTTACTGTATTATAAGTCAAACCTCTGCTGTTAATTATTATATTGTTTACTTTAGTTGGTAATATCAAAATTTGTTACAAATGTTGATTATTTTGAAAATAAATGGTGAAATTACAACGCTTGCCGCCATTCAAATTATTGGGGATTGTCAATCCTATTTCGATCTATGTCTCACACTATGATAGGTTATGAGTAGGTCAAAGCTTGATCGTCATTTCTGTTAAAATATGAAAGGAAACATAACATGATTATGTGTATAGAATGTTCCAACGGGTTGGCGTGGGGAGTACGCTGGGGTTTCCCCTAGTAATATATAGAGATATTAAACTAATCTAAGAATGCTAATTGTTGTACAAACAAAATTAAACGATTCTAAATTTGCTAATTTTATAATTGTAGTAATAAAGGTAAATGTTTTTAAGTTACGTGTTTTGGTTCTCTAATGGCCTGACATATAATTGTATTAAGCTTTTGATCCAAATCAGGTATTAACTCCTATAAAATCGAGTGTACTTTCATACGCACATTCGTACAAACGTAAGTACGTACGTGAGTAACAATATAATATAACAGCTGATTTCACCCTTCATCTCTAATTATATTTACAATATGTAACTAACTGTAGAGATGTTTAAATTATTATACAGTAAGACTTTTTCGTAGATTCTTTATTGTGTTATATTTTATTTTGTTAACCTAACTTAAAAAAGTTTATTTAGAGTAATAAACTGATTATAAATTTGTTTTAAATTTTAAGTAGGAACCGAAAATATTTCTGGGATAAAAATTAGCCTATGGATTAGTCTCTGAAAAGTCGTCTAGATGCAATTGAAAGATTAGTCAAAATTAGTTCATCCGTTCAGGAGATTAGGCCGGTCAAACAGACAGACAGACAAAACTTTTAAAACGCATGTTTAGGTTTTGGTAAATGTGAATAACCACATGAGCTTTAAAAAAAATGTAATTGTGTGCTTAAGACCGCACGGGAGAAGTGTAAACTTTTTAACACAACTTATAAAATGAGGAAGCACAATGTCCATTTCAGAGGTGTTACCAATTAAACTATACATTTTATTAACATTAACGGGTTAAGCTTATGACGTATGACACTCTGTTACACTTACACAAGGCGTATTAAAGATTGGTGGACGTTGGTGGACCAACTTTCATTTCACTCTCACCATTTATATGATACGGCCATCAAATATTTACAGAAGACAAACAGAGATAAACATCTTTAAGATCCCTGAACGCAATACCGGCAGTATTCAACCGACAATGATAGGTTGCGCACCTAAGTTTATATCAAGCGCGATATTTTATATATGTGTTGTTGTGGTATGTAAGTGTGTATGTGTGTATATGTTTTATTTATTTTAATGTGCGACGATCTCTTCGGAGTGATTTTAACTTGATAATGGAGTTTCGGCTCCGAAACATGTCGTAAGGAATACACGACAAGAAGTCACGTGACGGACCTAACAAGATAATCTTATTATTATTAATTATAATAGTGACTTGGTACCACAAACATGCTAATCATATATTAGTGTAGATACACAGATCAAATCGATATTGTCAGACCAGTAAAGCATTAATTAATTGCAAGAGACAAATTTATGTATGTTATTTATTTATACAAATATACGTTTTACAGTTGTAAATTTAAAAGAAATTACATTAGTTTTATTCATAACTAGAAATGCCTGAAGCATAAAAATACGAAGCCTCGTAGGCTTGAACTCAACAGTTTAAATAGAATTTATTAATATCAATTAAAATTAAGGAGGCATTTAAATTTATATATATATTTGAGAAATTTACACAAAACTTTCAGTTGTTAATTATTGCAATTTTTTTTACTATATAGACAGTGAAACCTTTGCGAAGAACTGACACCGGCCTGTCCGGTGTAGCCACCTAGCGATTGGTGTTCGTGTAGGCTGACCGCGCGCAGTTTTTTTGAGACTTTTAAGACAAAGATGGTTACAATTTGATTGGTCAAACGGTGTATTGGAAAGGGGAGGGGGGGGTTAGATACCGAAGTGAGCTGGGTGAACAACTGAGAGCTGCATCGCATGCAGATATTTTTGAAAAGCTTGAATAAGTTTTGTAGAAAAGCATATACCAACTTGAAATTAAAGAAGTGCACCTTTCAAACGATATAGATTATGCCTGCAAAATGGTGCCTAAATAGGAGGAACGAACAAAATATTCAAAAACCGGGTTAGAGGGCATTGCCCAATTATTTTAAGGGGTCTGAAACTAAAAAAAAAACTTGCTATTAAAAAAGAATTGATTGTTTATTTGTCGAATGATTAATGACAGTTTTCCCGTCGGTATTGTTTTACGCTTGCTTTTTCGACCTACGTTTGTTAAACGCATACCCATGTAATTGAGGAAAACCTCATGCAAAGTACACCATAACCACAATACCGCAACGCTATTTAATGGAAAGCTTTCAGATACTAGTATTCAAAGTACACAAAATAATGTAAACAGATGTATTCAAAACATAAAAAATTATTGCAGGTTCGGTTTAGACAAAATGTTCACTTGATTTTAGCTTTAAAAAAAAAGCTCATTGAAAAATGTGTCAGTGGAAAATAAGCGCCCTCTTTCCCCCGTGGTTCGGCTTTACAAACGAAACCCAGTTTGAATAATGGAGTTCCAACGTACGCCGGCATTGCACATTGTGAAGGCAACTCAAAAGAGAGTTGCCAGTAACTCACAGTAACTAGTAATGGAAAAGATTTGTCTGCTGACGTTAGAATATTGAAATTATTGTTTTTCAACCATAAAAAATGGATTACAGTAATACATTTTTACTAAACATTTTATTAAAAGGGGTTGCCGTCGATTTTGTTCAATTATGGTTTATAAGACAAAAGCAGATAGCCCTTAACAACAATGCAATTTAGGAGGTAAAACTATTTTTTTAAGTTGACAACAAACTGCGTCCGATACACAGTAATTATAATTCGTCAGACACAGCATGACCTCTGCGATGCGATGGCGGGAGGGAAGAATTTAGGCAAGTGGGGACGCCGAACGCTGGAGGGGAAAGGACACCACGCTACTGTAACTGTTGTACAAGTATCAGACTAGAGATGTGCTAAACGGTTATATTCCAGTACTAGATACAGCAGGTATAGGTACTGTCTAGTATCCAGGTACAAATACCAGGTTCAAAGTACCTGATATCTAGATTAATTTATTATTTTAGAATATTCATACAACAAAAGGTAACTAGTACCTATTACCTGTGATATTAAAAGATATTGTACCCACTACCAGTACCAACTAACCGATACAATTTTTTAAGTAAATACCTGCGAAATTTATCATTAAAACTTATTATTAATTTTATTTAAACATAGCGTTGTAGGTGAGGGTGTGTAGGAGGGGGTAGGTCTGGTCATCTACATCTACTCGTCTAGTCTACAAGTCAATCAAACAGTAATTAATTGCTCTGTATCTATGCCTGTACTCTGTCAGTGGTAGTAACGGTATCTGGTTAATCTGGTATTATGTTTGTCCTCCCGTACCTGTTACAAGTACCTTCGACGAAGTACCTGGTACAAAATACCAGATACAGGTAAACCGGCCCACCTCTAGATCAGACCGAAGTATTATGTTCAGAGCGCTGCAACAGACTGAGCCTCTCTGTCTCCCAACCACTCGAATCAACTCCGAGTCTACTGCGCATCTCAAGGTCACCTTCTCTAGTATACAGACCGCAAAGAGTTAACCGTATGATATGTAAAAAGAGTGTATTTAACTTTTAAACACATTTGACCTTGATTAGTTGTTGATTAGGGTTTTAACTCCTCGCGCGTTCTTTAGTGTTATGTCTAAAGGTGCGCCCAATTAAGGTTTAAACGTCTGAAATGCTATAAAATCAAACACAGTATTAAACATTGTATAAGGGAGCAGGAACAACTTGTGTCATCAAATATGTTATGTGTTTGAAAGAGACAGAGTTTAATTTTAAACGTGAAAAACAAATACTCGCTCAATGTCATTCAGAACATATTTAACTAAAGCATTTTAATAAACATCGATGACGACCCATTGTATGTGTGAATGATGAGAGTGCAATGTAGGTTAGTGAAATATTAATAGCCTGGAATTTGTTTAATATTTTTTAAATAAACAAAAACATCAACTGATGATTTCAATATGGCATATAAATTTGTATATTTATATCGCATTATTAATTGTAGAATCTGTTTTATTTATGGTAATAAATTATTCAACTAACAACAAAATATAATTCATCTGTTGAACAAAATGTTGTAACAAACTTTGAGCTTGACGAGTGGGAAGGAATTATTAAAAAATAATAACAATACACTGATTCTCACATACACGTTTTAATGATCAAACGCGTTTCAACGACAAATTAATCATCTTCACTAATACAACTAAAAACGTATAACTAGTTTAACCTTTATTTTCGGTAAGTGGAATGCATTTACGCAGACCTCGCTCCTGAGAAGGTATTGTGAGACTCGGTCTGAAAGGACAGTACCCATTAAACCTCCCCCCCCATTCCCACGTGGAAGTCACTCTGGACCGAACACAGGCACGTGAGTAATCCGCATTTATACCATCAATGGTGCATTACATATCTCAGTACCTTTAACGAACAGAGACACTGCGCATGCATCACTGGGGGGGGGGAGAGTTAGCAGCATCTAGGGAATTTCCTAATGGCTGCAAGTTGCAAACTAAAGCTCACTGAAACAGAAGATTAAATTAAAGGAAAGCAATCTTTTGAGTCTCTCGCTGGCTGGAGGCGCTGAAGTCATAAATCTATGGTGCGATCAAGATGGCGGAAGGTCGAGGCCTGCTATCTTCAGGGATGCCGAGTCTCTTGCTACATTGCCCGAGTAGCGTGCATCCTGAAATTGTTTAGTTGCACTTCGTTTAGCGAAAACATCTAGGGTAGGGATGCCGGCTGACCCTAGAATGGTGGAGTTCCTCACGTACCGTGGCTAATTCGTGAATCTGCGAAGAGCTACTGTCTGATTTGCTGGCAATCGCCCACCAAGCAGTGGACGCGTACATCAGCACAGAACGCACTATCAACAGAACAATTGTCAATTTAGTTTTTACTGCCAAGGGGCTGCGCCTTGCCAACAAAGGTGAGAGGTAGCCCTGGTTTCGCTTTAGTTCAGTGACATTGTTCTGCACGTGTCACCTGAAGTTGAGTCGACTGTCCAGCGTTATGCCGAGGTACTTGACAGTAGGCTTCCAAGGGATAGGCACCCATCAAGTTCCACGGCACGAGAGACTCTGCGTGTAATTCTACGCCTTTTCCTGAGACAGATGGAATAAGATTTATCCACATTTATCTTAATGCTCCATTTCTGCAGCCACGGGGACAGCGCGTCCAGTAGCCTCTGAATGATCTAGTTTAACCTTGGACTAAGCTACATATTTATACTCTTCAAGAGTGGACGGCGTCTTAGTGTCTAAACTCCAATAGAGATATCGTAACAACAGAGAGTGAACATTAAAGAGTGGTGTTGGATAAGTATATAACAGTTATATAAAATAATAAATATAAACAATAATATCTAATAAAGCAATTATTAACTAAACAACCTCTCTCTCGTATTCACTTTTGTATTTCACTTTCTGTTCTTACGATAACCCTATTGCTTGTTTAGATACTAAGACCACTCCCACTCTTGTGGAGGGGTATAAATATGTAGCTTGGTCCTAGGTTAAACTAGTTATAAGTTTTTAGTTGTCTCATGTATCACTGAAGAAGAGGACTTTGTCGTTGAAACGCGTTTGATTATTAAACGTATGTGTGTGAGAATTAGTGTATTGTTATTATTATGTTTAATATTGTTGCTTAATTAATAGAAATTATAAATTATAAGATCATATAAATTGACCACAGTCAGTCTTTAACACGATCACGCAAATTTCGTATTTCCTATGCTAAAAGCAGACCTTTTATATATATAGCTTAAATTAGTAGAAATTACTTCATTTTTTATTTTTGGACCCTTCTACATAATAATCATATTACTTTAAATGAGCAATTCTTGTATCTATATTTTAATCTATCTTTGTATCTATCTTTGTATCTGTCGCGGATCTCGAAAACGGCTATAACGAATTCAAAGAAATTTTGTATTTAGGTGTAGTTTTGATTTTTGTGTTTCGTGTAAAAACGCAATTTTTTTAGAAAATCTAATTTAAAAGTTGAAAAATTTTAACATAGGGTTGCCAAGTTGGTTAAAAAATAACAACGAAATAGTAAATAAAGCGATCAAAACAGCTGTTTAGAAACAAGCCAATTTTATACTGTTTTAGCTCGTTGGAAATAGAGTGGAATAGAACTGAGATTGAGTATTATCCAAAATCAGCTGTTCATCGGATAGTTTTTAATTACTGTTAAAAAACAAGCTAATTTACACTGTTTTAGCACGTTGGAATTATAATAATTTGGGCCTGATTAAACAATTTATTTTGTCAAAAAAAGGTAAACTTGGCAAAGATGGATAAATTCTAATAGTCAATTTTGTAACACAGGCCTGGCTTATTTCTGAAACATAGTATTGAGGTTATGGTTATCCTGCAATAGTTTTTGCTATATTTAGACCTGATTCCAAAACTTTAGTTGACAGAAGATGGAACTAGGACTAAAATCGTAATGAAAGCCTCTCACGTTTCTTTAGCATGTATTTGAGGTTATAATTAATCTTGTAATTACTATTAATATATTTAGGCCTGGTTTCATAATTTTACAAACCTATGTACAAACGAGCCAAAGATTAACGAGATTCTTTAGCGAATTTTCCAACTGCGAGCGAAACGTCCAGGGGCAGAGCCCTTAGTTACTAATACTTTAAAGCGGACGTACATGTGCGACCTTAGCACATAGGCTTAAAATTTGCGTTCTCTGTGTATTGAAAATTCACGGGGGTTGGCGTGCGAAGCACGCAATGTACTGTGTATTGAACATACACTTAATATGCGGGTTGGCATACGAAGCACGCAATACTCTTTGTATTTAAAATTCTCAAAATACGGGGGAAGGCGTGCAAGGCACGCAATGCATTGTGTATCGAAAATACTCCCAATATGCCGGTTGGCGTGCAATGCACTGTGCGTCGGCGTCGGCCGCTACTCATAGTGTTCAGTGTCAAGCTCACATGTGCGTCCTTAGCAGTGAACGTGTTAAACATGGGTTCGTGTAACAGTCTCGTGTTACAAATAAGTTTGCCTCTGATACTTTGACATTGATGTGGAGCAAAATCTTATCTGAAAGAGCACGACACTGTAAATAAGAAACATTCAATTTCCATAGATTGCTAAACCAAAGGAGTTTGAAAGTTTACCGGTAAAAAGACTGAAACGCAAAGCAGTGTCAAGAAAGACGAAAGTAGAGAAAATTGCTTTCCTGACAACGAGTTATGGAATTACATGCCAAATTAGAGTTTTTACCGCCAATTGTCACATAAATATATTTAATTTTGTTTAATCATTCTAAACAATTATCGTCTTAAACCTATGATTTACTTTCGTTGCCCCTATTGGACATATTGTAGAGCATATGGTAAAAACACAATCAATTTAAATAAATTCCCGGGGCGGACCAAAAACCAGATAGGGGAAGGTACCCCGAAAATAAACCAAGCATGGAAGGTTTAGAAAAGAAGAAGGAGATTACGGTGCAGGGGGTCGGATCCCCAGTACCGGCGTCTGTCAGGAGTGAGAAAGCGGGCTCCAGGACGTCGTCAGCCAGCGACTGCAATACCAAAAAGGAAGAAAATCCATTCCAGAGGAGCAACACTACCCAAAGATCTCCGAAGAATATGGACAAGCTAGGATCAAGCATTGCTGTCAAAAGCAGCAAAGAAATCAGGCACTCATTTTCTGAAGAAAGTAATGACTTATCTAGTCTGGTTGAGGAAAATAGGGAACTTCGTAAGAAACTGAGTGAAATTGAGTTACTCTGTAGTGCACTCAGAAGTGAAATCACTGAACTAAGATCAAGTTCAGTTAATCCAAAACCAACGACAAGACGAGACTCTGACCAGTCAGAGTTCCACACTGATGAAGAAGAATTGGCTAGGGAAACTGATTGGGTGCTCAAGAAGAATAAAAGATCTGCAAAGAAAAGGAAGGCAGAGTTTTCCCCTGAAATTGGGCAAATAAAGTCTAAGAGTACTTCAATTAATGTGAATAGTCTTAAAAATAGAACTACTCAAAAGGAACATCAACCTCCGCCAATAAATATCTGTGAGGTATCTGATTATTCTAAATTGCTTTGTATTCTGAAGGCAACAACAGAAAAAGAGTTGAAGGTCACTACATTAAATAATGACAAGTGGAAAATCAATGCTCCTGATTCAGACTCTTACAGAGCACTGACGAAAAAGCTAACAGAAGAAGGAGTGGAATGGTACACTTATGAAGATAAAAACAATCGCCCATTGAGAGTGGTAGCAAGAGGTATCCACGCTTCATGCGCTAAAGAAGATATAATAGAAGAACTGGATAAGGGTGGATTTAAAATTATTGATGCAGTCAATATTTTGAAGAAAGAAACTCAGGAGAATGAAAGAGGGGAACGGGTTGTGACGAAGCGTGGCCTTCCACTCTTTATGTTGACTTTTGATAATCGAGAGAGTGTGGAAAAGGTTTACAACATCAAAACTATACTGAACTTGGTCGTTAAAATTGAACCGTTAAGAAAAACTAGTACATTGATACCTCAGTGTAAAAGGTGCCAAGGGTACAATCACACGCAAGCTTACTGTCAGAGGGATCCACGCTGCGTGAAGTGTGCCGGAAAACATCTTGCGACAAACTGCAACTTAGACAGGCAAATGGCTGCTAAATGTATTAATTGTAAAGGAGCTCATCCAGCTAATTATAGGGGCTGTGAGGTAGCCAAAGAACTTCAAAAAAGACGAGACATGGCGATGAAACCACAGAAACAAAATCTACCGAAAATTGCGCAAACTAAAGAAATAAGTTCTAGAAATACTGCAGGCAATCAAGAGGTTATGCATAATAGGCGTAATTCTATACAAAATTCATATGCAAGTATCCTGAATAAGAACAGTGATAAAAGCGAAATTCCTCCTATAACAGATACGCTTAAAGTGGTTCTCACAAGACTGGATGAGCAAAATAACGCAAACAAAATCATTTTTGAGAGACTGAGTAAACTGGAAAACCTTTTAAAAAGCAAAAGACATCCACATGAACTACAATCTTAAAATTGTAACTTGGAATGCAAATGGTCTGCTGCAAAAGGCAAAGGAACTGGAGGTATTTCTGAGTGACGAAAGGGTAGACATCTGTTTAATATCTGAAACTCATTGTACGATGCAATCGTTTCTTAAAGTACGTGGCTATTCAGTATATCATACTCCTCACCCTTCTAATAAAGCTAGAGGTGGTTCTGCGGTGATCATAAGAGAATCAATTGAGCACTACGAACTGATGAAGACTCAATATGAATCCATGCAGGTAACCACAGTAAGTGTGTCGACAAGAAACAGAGTATACAGAATATCGTCTATTTATTGTCCGCCTAGACATACTTTAAGGAAGAGTGACTTTACTGACCTGTTTAAATCATCTGGTAGCCATTTTATTATTGGAGGAGACTTCAATGCGAAGCATCCATTCTGGGGCTCAAGAATAATATCTCCGAGAGGGAAAGAGCTTTTTGAAGCAGGTAGGAGGGAAAATTGTGACTTTCATTCATCTGGAGAGCCGACTTATTGGCCAACAGATAACATGAAAACGCCTGACCTTATTGATTTTTTCATCACTAAGGGACTGTCTGATAACTATGTGAAGGTTGAAAACAGTCATGATCTTTGTTCAGACCACTCTCCTGTGGTTATGACTGTAAGCAAAACATTGGTTGAGAAACTTTTGCCCCCCAGGTTAACCAGTTACAAAACTGATTGGGAGGGTTTTCAAAAAGACCTTGAAGATCGCATAGAAACTCAGGTGCCACTTAAAACCCCTGAACAGTTACTAGAGGAAGTTGAGCTGTATAATAGAAATGTACAACAGGCAGCTTGGAACAATACACCTGTAGTGAGTAGAACAACAGCTAAAAACATGAACATCCCACTAGAAGTTAGGCAATTAGTAAGGGAAAAGAGAAAAGCTCGTAAAAAATGGCAAATCAGTCGATATCCACAAGATAAGATGGTGCTTAATCGACTAAGTAACAAATTAAAGGAAGTCATTGATGAGTCAAAGAATGAAGCTGTCAGCACGTATCTTCAGGGCTTAACTCCAGGCAAAGATACTGATTATTCACTGTGGAAAGTCACTAAAGGCCTTAAAAGGCCTGTTATGCAAGTGCCTCCAATCAGAAAAGAAAATCATAAATGGGCGAGGAGTAATCAAGAAAAAGCGGAGATATTTGCAAAATATCTAGAAAAGACATTTAAACCACATCCTGGTCAAACCTGTGATGAGAGTGTTTCAGTAAACAGTAGTGGAAACATGATTATAAAACAGGTGACACTGAAAGAACTCAAGGACGAAATTAAATTATTAAATATCAAGAAGGCCCCAGGCTATGATTTGATTACAGGCCAAGTACTTAAAGCCTTGCCTGGAAAAGCTATTGTGAAACTTTTACACCTCATCAATGCTTCTTTTAGACTTAAATTCTGTCCAAGTCAGTGGAAGGTCGCAGAGGTAATAATGGTACCCAAACCAGGGAAAGATTTAAGTGATCGAAAATCATATCGTCCAATCTCTCTCTTACCAATAATCTCCAAGCTATTTGAGAAACTGCTCCTTAGGCGTTTGAAACCTGTCATAGAAGAAAATCAGCTGATTCCAACTCACCAATTCGGCTTCAGAAACCAGCATTCAACTATCGATCAGGTGCATAGAGTGACTGGGATAATTGAAGAATCTCTTGAAAACAAGAGGATCTGCTCGGCTGTTTTCCTCGATATCTCCCAAGCTTTTGACAAAGTTTGGCATGAAGGGTTGCTCTTTAAGTTGCAAAGAGATCTCCCAGATCAGTTCTACCAGATATTAAAATCTTATTTGATGGACAGGATGTTTCGGGTCAAACAAGGCAATGAATATTCCGAAATAAAGACAATATCTGCAGGAGTCCCACAGGGTAGCGTACTTGGTCCTATCCTGTACCTACTATACACAAGAGACATCCCTGTTAATGAAAACACAACAATGGCAACTTTTGCTGACGATACTGCTGTGTTGGCCGTTGGAGCCACGGTCGAGGAGGCTTCAATGAAGCTACAGAGAAGTATTAATAACATTAGCACTTGGATGAAAAAGTGGCGGTTGAAATTAAATGAGTCAAAATCCACTCACATAAACTTTACAAACAATAAATTGATCAATGTTCCAATTCATATAAATTCACAAGTAGTTCCATCTAAGCTACGTGCAAAGTACCTGGGGATGACTTTAGACGCAAGGCTAAATTGGAAACCCCATGTCAAAATGAAAAGAACAGAATTAAATCTGAAATTTAGAAGTATGTACTGGCTACTGGGACGGAAGTCCGGATTGGAAATATCAAACAAGCTGCTTTTATACAAGCAAGTGTTAAAACCAGTTTGGATGTATGGACTGCAGCTCTGGGGGTGCACCAAGAAGACCAATGTTAAAGTGATTCAATCATTTCAGAATAGGGTGCTTAGGAGCATCGTTGATGCACCGTGGTATGTGCGCAACGATGACTTGCATAGAGACCTCAAGATGGATATGGCCATCAATGCCATAAAGGGTGCTACATGGAAGCATGAACATAGGCTCCAAAATCATGTTAATTCCGATGTCCTCAAGATGCTACAGAGCCGAGACACGGTGCGGAGACTGAAAAGGACAAAACCGCTGGACCTAGTGCAGTGATGTGTTGTGGATCAGCCGAATGAAGCGAGTGTTAATGTAGTGAAGTCACTCATTGGAGTGACTTTTAAAAATGTGTATTAGTTATGCAAAATAAGCTACTAGATAAGATTGTATCTTAGTTGTAGTTAATAAAGAAAAAAAAAAAATTTAAATAACCGTCTACAGGGAGACAAAACATTTTTAATAATAACATTACTAATCTATATATATATATATCACATATATTATTTCGCAAGGCCATTTTTTTGTCGGTACGCCATAGCTTCCTTAATACATCATCAAATTACATGAATGAGGCATCATTTTAAAGCTTTCCTTAACCGCTACGCCGGAAAAATATACAAAATACAATTATACGAAAAAAATAAATAAATAAAGAATCCGAAAGTAACAGTTATGTAAGATCAAGTAAGTTGTAGGGATATTTTCCTGGCGTTGGCAACACTAATACCATCTGGACAGCTGCCGTTACTCTACTACATTGCTATTTTTAATTAATTGTAAGCGTGGTTATAAACAGAATGGTGGATACACCTATTTGTTGTTGTTTACCTTCTGCAAGTTGTTTAAAAATATATAATAACAATAACAAAATTATTTCTCTTTAACATGGATTTAAATTAATAAAACACTGTTAGTAAGTTAGAATGCGAATGCGCACGGGTCAGCTAGTATATATGAGCAAAAAACCACTCACTCACTGACTCATCACGATTTCTCAAAAACTACCGAACGGATTGCAATGGAATTTGGTATGTAGCTTCTTCTAGGGCCCTAGGTGCTCGCTAAGAAAGGTTTTCAAAAAATTCAAAATTTTAGGGGGGTTTGGGGGTCAAAGTTACTAAAATCCCCATAAGAATACATAGTGTAATATATTTATTGATATATATTTTTTTGTTAATATACAATTAACTTTGATTTGTCTATCCGTGCAAAACCGGATCGGGCCAGCTAGTAATATAATATTGTTAAAAGTAACATATCCAGCTTAAAAATAAAATGTTCATCTTACTGAATGTAACTGGTTTCATGATAAAATTGTAGTCCTTAAGTTTTCATGATTTATTTAAATTTTAAAAAGCACCAGTCCGATTTGTAAATATTTAAATCTTTTACTTCTTGATTACATGTTATTTCTCTGATTTTAATGTATTCCCATCAAATAAGACGAATGTATCAAACATACAACCATGCGCATGGATATTTTTTGTTTGCCGTAAAGTATTAGGCGATATGTAGGTCTAATTCTTATAATTAACTAGCTGACCCGTACGGAATTGCACGTAGTGGTTGGTATTTTCAGTCTATTTAACGTAATTGTATTCTTTTTAAGTGTTCAGTCAGTGAGTGGTATTTGGCTTAAATATATATATATATATATAGATCTTAAATAATAAAAGCACTATTGTCATAATTATAAAAGATCTGAAATTATGATTTTAGTAATTTTGATCCCCCCAAACCCCTCCTAAAATTTCGACATTTTTCATACCCTTTCTTAGTGAGCACCTATGGCCCTAGAGGAAGCTACATACCAAATGTAATTCCAGTCCGTTTGGTAGTTTTGAAGAAATCGTGATTTAATCATTTTGATCCCACAAACCCCCTTAAAATTTGGAATTTTTTGAAAGCCTTTCTTAGCGAGCGCCTATGGCCCTAGAGGAAGCTACATACCAAATTTAATTCCAATCCGTTCGGTAGTTTTGAAGAAATCGTGATTTAATAACTTTGATCCCCCCAAACCCCACTTAAAAATTCGAATTTTTTCAAACCCTTTTTTAGTGAGCACCTATGGCCCTAGAGGAAGCTACATACCAAATTTAATTTCAATCCGTTCGGTAGTTTTTGAGAAATCGTGATGAGTGAGTGAGTGAGTGGTATTTCGCTTTTATATATATAGATTGAAGGCTCTTACGTTTTCCATGTTTAAAATGAGTGAAGTCATAGCCCAGGTTATATGGCGTTTGTTGTTTGTAGGTCTATGAAGTTTCTTTTGAAGAATAGGGTAAACGAAAAGGATTGTAAAAATTATACATTTTCCTACTACTAACCTCAAAACATATCATAAATCATAAATTAGTTTTGAACCGTTTGAGAAATACCTATACATGTTCAACATAAGTAGGCACATTAAATTTTATATTTTTTTATTACTAAAAAGATACTATTACACTATGATAAATTCCTTATAATTGTTTAAATTTTTAGCGAGTGAAAAATCAGCTCAGCATCGTTAGGCAAGCTTAGATAAAGTTTGTTGTTTGTAAATAGTATTATTTTAAATTACGTATTTCTTATGTGTGTCTAATTAATTTTAAAGTGATTATTCACGGGGCTTAACTTACTAGTACCCTAATAATAATTATCCATGTAGTGAAATATTGATAAGTTAACATCTTGTAAAAGGTTACGCAAAACTACATCTTACATGGTTTTGCGTGTTAAAATAATTACAAACTTAATCGTAAATGACAACCAAAGTTAAATAAAACACGACAATATTGCAACAACGATTGCTTATCAGCTGGCCGAACAGAGTAGGCTTAAATGTCATCTGTTGCTTGTGACTCACCATCGGACCAGTCCGTCATGTAGTTCGGTGTAGCGTCCCGACTACGTGAACGTCTGTCGGTAGTAGAACTAAACAACTTCAGTTTATTTACGGTTTGTGTATTTAACGTTCTTGAAGCCTAAGCCTACTGAGTTTTTACTACAGTCAGTGTTTAAATTCTTATGTCGTTTGTAGTTAAAAACTCCTTTGCGTGCAAGTTCGTTGGACGATTCGGGTAAATTTTGAGGTTAGGTCCACTCACAGAGCAAAAAGGTAAGATTCGCTAATCAATATTAGTTGGTATTTGTTGAGTGTATTACAATAAAGCAAACTGATTTAAATTTTTACTTTAAATGTTACTATAGATAATAATTATGTTTTATTTCCCATAGTTTTTGTTTTTTAATGGGTGCACAGACAACAGATGCTACGAGTTCTTTTCAGGCCTAAGCTTTAAATAATGATAGATTTCATCACAACCGATTGAAATTATACTGTCTAGAAACCACTTAATTTAGTGTTATCAGTTAGGCCTACTTCGATTACATTTCGATAGGGCAATTTTGGTAAATTTTGAGCATACATGAATTTAAACATAATTATATTGAAAGCTAACCAAACAATCTAAATGAAACTAAATGTCATTAAAATATCACATTTTTATCTTTATTTAAATAACAAACAATATGTTATACTAATTAGGCATATACATTAAAAATTACAAACTCTATTTCAACCACTTTGTTACATCCTAAATTAACATGGATGGCACAACGTGATTCAACATACCTTTGACATTCAACACACCAAACATTACATTAGTTTAAACATCATTATATTGAAAACTAAACAGAAAATCTGAATGAAACTAAATATAATATTTGTATCTTTATTTTTATATATACCTAATTGTATATTTAAGTACTAAACAGTATCTTATATTAATCTACATCAGCTGTAGATAAAAATCAATTGTAACGATGTTTGTCCGCGATTAACTCCGAAACTACTCATCCAATATTAATGATTTTTTTTCTTCAAAATATATGATTTATTCCAACTTAAACTGTAGGATAGTTCTTATCCCGGTCTAAAAGGTTGAAATGGGGTTGCTACCTCTATAAAATAAATACAAATTAAACTAACTTCATACAAGCTATAAAAATATGTAATATTATTTTTAAAAGATTACAAAACCATTTGTAATTTGATTGCTTAAGTGAAAGGGATGAAATGGGATAACCAGCCTTAAAATTAAATCAAGCAATAGCGAAAAATTACGGGTCCACTAGTACCTAATAAATTTAAAATGACCTCTTTGTCACAAATATGACACATTTCAGAAGGCAGGCAAACGATGGTTTCATAATGGTTTCGTTTTTCTTATTTCGTTCAACACTCCCACAATTTTATATGCATTATCCTATACTCTAATACGAGCAATGTCTGTTTGTTTGTACGAGCAATCTCGAGATCCAGCGGAAGGATTTTGCTGAACGTTTGGGATTAGAGGCTTTTGGATCGAAAAAATCAATTGGTGAAAACCACACCTCAGGAAAACTCGTATTTTTCTAAATAACTCATTTAAAAATTGAACATTTTTAACATTGGGCTTATAGAGTTTAAAATTATTACTTATGTTTATTGCATTGACTATAATAATAACAGTAATCAGCTATTTCCTATATTATTTCCATTATCAGCTGATTTATATCCTTTAAGATAGGTTTTTGTGGAGAACGACATCTGTATTATTTCGTATTAGAGTATAGGATAAACAGTTCATACGTACTTAAGTTCGAAAAATATTCATATTTATTATTCAGTATGCGATTTGTATTTACATACATTTTCCTAAAAAAAAAACAATAAAAAAAATACCGAGTAATGCTCGGTCGCCTAGGTACTTTAGAAAATCTATCTTAAAGAAAATGTATATAAAATAAGTAAATAGAAATTGAATATAACTCGTACAACAAATGAATACTCGAAAACCTAACAAATTCTGATAAATCAGAAACGTGAACTAATGTGCTGGTTTTGATCAACTTAACACTGGAATTTCGAAGTCACCATTTGCACGTGCATCGTACAAAATCACACTCATTATTTGTTCATAACAAGGATAAAAAATAAGTACAATTTCAAAAGTTTTCTCTGCGAAAAACTATTGAAAGAAAGTTATACCATCATTATACACATAGACATTCAACATTAAGTTTTCCTTTATAAGATTATTTGAAACGGAATTTGTTTGAAAATAATTTACAAAATATTGATTAACTAAAAACAAACTTTACCAACCTTATCAAACATAAAGATCTTCGTAACACACCTTACCTTGACGCAATCCTATTAAGACGGATTATACACTACCTTTTGCATACTACATCATTAAGTCCTATTTGGTTTAAATTTGGTATGCCTGTTGGTTGTCTACGTCGCTCGGACGAGTTCGTTAGCCAAAAAAATCCAACAATCGGAAGCACGTTTTTTGACCGGAAGTAACTATTTCTTGAGGTTTTTCGTATGAGAATGAATTTGTTTTTGAGTTTTTTCTACAAATATAAATGTAAGATGTTATTGTGCACATTTAGTTTTTTTACGCGACCTTATAACTCGCTTGGTTCTCCCAAAATCGGTCAAAACCTAAAATACCATAGAAGTACCCGGTTCTAAGCCATGTGGTGGATTCTACCGTGTAGTTGGCGTGCGAAGCACGCAATGCATTGTGTATTGAAATTACGCCCAATACGGGGGTTGGCGTGCGAAGCACGCAATGTTTTGTGTATTGAAGATACTCCCCCAATAGGGGGGTTGGCGTGCGAAGCACACAATGCTTTGTGTATCGAAAGATACTCCCAATACGCGAAATGGCCTGCGAAACATTTTGCAGCTATTCAGCACCGTCGTGAATAGACCTATTTCCCAAATTGTTGGTTGAAATTCTAAAACATATGCCTATAAACTTAATTTTGGAAATTTGCTCAACTCACTTCAGCGGTTCAGCTGCGTGGTCGAATTATTTTTAAAATTGAATTTGTAATCAGTATGTATAAAAAAAAGAAGTCCTTGCTGATTGGCTGACTGATTTATAATCAATGTGCTGTGCAGCAAAAACTATGACATTTAGAAACTAAAAATTTCCAGGCTATCTTCATAAACTATTTTGAATCTGATTGAAAACGGGGTTCACCTCCAGTCGTATAACAGATAAAACAGCTGATTATAATCAAACACAATTCTATATATGACCTGTATTGATCCAACACACGTTTTTCATTGCCATAGCAAACAACTTAGCAAATTTAGAATCAGTTAATTATTTTTCAATTATTTTTCAAACAGCTATCTTAGGCTGGGTTAAAAAAATAAAAAATAAAACAAAGGAAGAAATCTAAGAACAAATATATATAATAATTCAAACATCTGTTGTTACATACTATAAATAATAAACATTACCAGGAACTGGCACATACTTTCTCACAAACATATTTAAATTATTAAACAGATTCACTGCGACTTCATAATTGTAGGAGGGGTAGGAGAGGCGATATTAAAGTAGGAGATTATCTAATAAATACAACCTCCTTTTAGGCCAAAAAACTCCAAAAAAGCAGTTATTATTATTAGCTAAACGAGAATTTTTAGAAAGAAGCGATTTTTTGCATATGGTAGGGCACATCAAAAATTTTCAAAACCGTTTTTCGTGCATCTATACACGCCTAATTGACATGTTTGGTGCAAATTTGTTCGAAATCGATAGAATAGTTTTCTCTCTAGCTTTGTGTACATACAGACAGTCATACAGACATTTCGTAAAAACCACTTTTTTGACCTCAGGGGGTCCCAAAACGGATATTTCCACAAAAATCTAAACATCGATTTTTTTGCCATCACTGTACTTTCTCTATTCTATAGTGTAGTGAGAAAGTAAAAGCATACTGTATTGCAATTAATTTTAGGTTAAGCCTATACTGAACCGACACACGTTTCTTGAAAACATTTACAATTATTACAATAACAACCAACTTGGACAATTTAGAATCAAATAAGTATTCTTCACAGGCAGCAGTTTTTTTTTACATTATAAAAAAACCTCTTCCGTGTAAAAAAATCTCTGTTTTAATCAATCGTCATTCCCAGGAAAAATACCATACATAGTATACAATAATCTGTTTTCATTTGCTTCGCCCCGAGTCTTAGCGGGGATTTGCGAGCTTTATAAAAGTTCCAGGAGGAATTAAAGAGAACTGTATTAATGTTTACTTATTGCGAGCAAAATTATCAAGTTATTTATTGGTGGAAATTACAGCCTACATTTTTGGTTAAAGACTTTAAAATGCGGCCACTATAGTGCGAACACCTGTATACATATATGATTTTTAATGACACCCCAAAAAGTTTTCTGGGGACCATGATCGGTGTTCATTTGCTACTCCCGACCTTGTTTCTTACCATAACGGCCACTGCAATAGTTCATTTTTCCTACGGAAATTCGCTAATAAAATTTTATCTAAATATGCAAAAGAGAAGTAGTTATAAATGAGTGGGAAAAGAATATTTTTAAAGCCAAAATGTTTCAAGAGAATGTTCATATTGTTAGGTAAGTAGAATGACAATTCCACGTGACTGCATAACATAGTTCTGAATTAATTCTGAAGGTGTACAGTTATTAACATTAAACTGCACCGAAACAGCTGTTTTATACATTATGAAGTATACCATGCATTACCAGCTGCTTTTCCGTGCTTCGCTGCGGTAATTACGTTTAATACTAATAAGGTTTTTATACAAGGTTAACTGTATTGTGTGGTTATTTATATGAGAATGTTAACACACACATACAAAAATAATGTTTAAATCCTAAACGTATTTTTCAACTATAAGAAAACACAATAATCCTAAATTTGATTTTTTTTGCTGGAAAACTATCTCCCCTTAAAGTAACAATTTTATTTAATTACTTCGGCTCGCATTATAATGCCGAAGTATTGAAATCATTCGATATTTTTTTGTGTGTCTGTTTTCCTGTGCACACGATATAAGCACTCATAGACGTTGTAGAAAACTTTTGGTTTTACCAAAATCTTCGCAATTTTTATCGCGGAGAGTTGAAAAGCTTTTGAGCTTTCTAGCGTGAGTCGTAGCGCGTCGGGGTCACGTTTTTGGGTCAACATTTTGAAAATATTGGGTCAACATTTGGAAAATTCAGGGTGGGTTATCGTTTCGTATGTTTTTTGGGTACGGGAAAACCGATATTTAAGTTAAAAATTCGTAGCGCTTCGGGGTCACGTTTTTGGGTCAACATTTTGAAAATACAGTGTGGGATATCGTTTTATACCTTTTTGGGTATGGAAAACCCAATATGGACAGTTTAAAAGTCGTAGCGCGTCGGGATCACGTTTTTGGATAAAAATTTTGACAGTTCAGTGTGGGGTATCGTTTTATATGTTTTTGGGTAGGTACGGGTAAACCAATCTTGAAAGTTCAAATGTCGTAGAGCATCGGGATCACTTATTTTTGTTTAACTAAATGTAACAAATAAAAAGTAATTTTTAACTTTAATTTTCTTTCAATTAGTGTTTTCTGTCCGGACGAGCCGAATTCTCGAAAAAGTATTCCATCTTTTCACTATTTTTGTTAAGTAAAATTGGGCACACATTTTACATAGATTTGTCATTACATGCAGTATTATGAACGTAGAAGAATGTTCTACGTATTAAACATTTTCTTAACTATATTTCTTTTTCATTTATTTATTAAATAATTCTCCTGTACTATTCAAACAAAATAACAAGCGATCAACCTTTGATGATGAACGTATTTGTGGTACAACAAAATGTATTTATGCGATTTTGTTTAATTGCGCGAAGACTGTTTTAAAAAGTGCGTTGGTGGCTCTAGTGGAGGACTCGGTGACTAGGTTTTTATCGAATTACATTAAACTTAACTTTTTTCTTTATATACAGTGTGATTCAGAACTATGCGGCAATGTCTTGGTAGCTCATTCTATAGCTAAAAATTAGAAAAAATTTCACATAAACATAGGCCCGGAAACCCTTCGTTTTACAGATATCCGCCATTTTGTATTTTTTACAAAATAATTCATATCTACAGAAATGTAAGACTGATTGAGTTCAAACTTGGCATGCAATTAAACCTATCAATGATTTATGTCAAGACAAATATACGATTATATCCAATCATGCGTTTCAAAATGGTGGCTGTTTGAAAATTTCGAACCTAAATTACTCAAAAACCGTACATTTTAATAAAAAATGTCAAGATACCTTTTTTGTAGCCCTTTTTATTCTGCAACGGATGGTATAGTTGTCAAAACAATCGGATGAGTCTCATTAAACGTTATACTGTGAATGTTTAGTTTGAGTAGGCCTAACGTTTTAAATGTTTTAAAAAAAAGTGTTTTAATGTGTTTCTTAACGTGTTTTTGTGATTTTTGTTTTGTGTAATGACTTGTAATATATTTGAGGACCACATAATGAAAGGATTTATTTAATTTCTGTGATCTGAAGATGGGTACTGTTACGAAATAGAATGATTTGTCAGGTAATTTTGTTACATACACAAAAACAATAGCAGAATTGTATTAGCCAGCAACATTATGTAATATTACAGTAAAGCAGAATAGATAGTTAAGTAATTAGGAATGATCTAAATCGTATTGAGTTGCATTTTTAACATCATTGTAAGAAAGAGACTGGTAAAACCGAGAGGGGGAATAGAAGAAGTTTTAAATATGAAGGACAGATTACGTGGGCGGTCTTTCGGGAAAGTTCTTGGATGAGAAGAGAGGTCTTGGAAGACCAGGGGCTTTGGGGTGTAGACACCGGTGTGGGCGTCAAGGAGAAACTGATTATCAGAGCCACCAGGACATAGTAAAGGTGAGAACACAGTTTGTGAATACAATTAAAGGGATAATTGTTTTATGTAAAGTCTGGATTAGAATCAGTTTCTGTGGGTTAATCTATTGGGAGAGTTATATATATATATATTTAAAAGAATTCATATTTGGGGAGGGTGCTCGCGAAAGTTGCCAATTTCGGCGAAGTTTCCTTTTCTTTGCCAGCTCCTCTTTGATATGAGGAGGGAGTCCAGCCTTAGTCCCAGTTGTAGGGGAAGAGTAAGCACTGGAGTTTAGTGCAGCGGTTATGATGGTTTGGAGATGGGTCACCTGATTTTCGATGTCAGTTGGGGTGTTGATGTCTGCAGTGAGATTAGGGGTTTGCCTGAGAAGGCATTCAGTGTACTTCCTCCAGTTAACTCGTTTACCTTCCTTTTTAGGGGGTAGTCGTTGATAGGGAGATGTGCCAACAGTTAAGATGATGGGATTGTGATCAGAACTGAGGTCGTCAATGCAGACAAGATCGTTTGAGAATTGAAAGTTTTTTAACACGGCAATGTCAAGGATATCTGGTAGGGCATTGTTTTGCCTGGGATAATGAGTCGGTTCACTGGGACCGATCGCTTTGATGTTTGGGTGATTGTGCAGGAACTTATGCAGTACTTTGCCGTGTGTATTTGCGATACGACAGTTCCAGTCAGGATGTTTGGAGTTTAGATCGCCCATTAGGATGGTTGAGTCGTCCGACGAGAGAAGCTTTTTAAGATGAGTGATTTTTAATGAGGCAGTTGGAGGGATATATGCAGAGATTATGCGTATATCCGTCCCAAGGGAATTGATGCTAATTGCTGTATGCTCTATCGGAGATAGTGGATCGTTAGGAATCGTTTGATGAACGATCCGTCTGTGAACCAGTAAGGCCGTTCCACCCCCGGCATTACGAGCTTGAGTAGTGGGACGATCTGTACGATAGGTCGTATAGCATGGAATGTTGAAGTGATTTGATGGTCGGAGGTGAGTTTCTGATATTAGAGCAATATCGATGTTTCTTTCCTGGAGGAAGTTTCGGAGTTCAGCTTTTCAACTGAGGACTCCACTGGCATTCCATGCGAGAATTTTTAGTTGTCTATCCATTTCGCATGAATAAGGCAACTAGGGAAGTTAAAATCGTAATTATGATAGTTTTCGTATCGCTTTCCGTTAGGAGTTTGGGAAGGATCTCTTGGATCCACTTGAGTACATCAGCGGTCGTGATGTTTTGAAGAAAACTGAGGACGGAGTCAGGTGATTCCGCTTTCGAAGATGTGACTTTGGTAGGTGTCCTTTTTGGGGGCACTACCGGTTTTGATGGTGGGGGAATGGTTACCACTTTCTTTTGTGGTATTGGTTTTGTGAACTAGCCACCCATACTGAGGATGAATGGGACCTATTCCTATCAACAGTAACTCCAGAAAACGGGTCCCTATGGAAATTAAATCGCCAGCTCCTAGCAACAAAAACTCCCAATCACCCTCTTCATGGAAGTAATTGTGTAGTCTACACACCCGCGGACAGAGCTGAAACGTTCGCTGATTCACTCCAAGACCAATTCACTCCAAACGCACGTATCTATGATGATGACCACATAGAACATGTGGAAAATTTTCTTGAAAAATTTCTAGCTTGTCCCATGGGGCCTCTCCCCGACCCTTTCAAATGCGACCAGGTAGCAAGTCTCACTAGCAAACTCCCTACACGTAAAGCACCTGGCATAGACAACGTGAGCAACACCGCGCTTCGCAACATCCCAGCTACTACGGTAGCACTCATAACAAATATCTTTAATGGAATCATGCGAACAGGTCACTTCCCTTCATCATGGAAAGGAGCCAAAATAATCACGATTCCCAAACCCGGAAAATCGGCTCTCTTTCCTGAAAATCACAGGCCCATCTCTTTACTGCCAACAATTTCTAAAGTCTTTGAGAGATTAGTTTACTCCCTGCTCACCCAACATCTCAAAGACGTCATTCGTCCTGAGCAATTTGGCTTTCGAAGTGAACATTCCACAACACTCCAACTTGTAAAAGTTCTCAACGACCTTTCCGATGGATTCAACAATAAAAATCAATCAATTGCAGTTTTCCTGGACATATCAAAAGCTTTCGATAAAGTATGGCACGAAGGCCTGCTTTACAAACTAGCCAGCAGCCCAGTTCCTCCATGCTATGTACATCTCATAAGTTCATACCTCGACAGCAGATGGTTCCAGGTTGCTGTCGAAGGTACACTTTCTACTTCTAGACCCATCGAGGCAGAAGTTCCCCAAGGCTCAGTTCTTGGTCCGTTACTGTACCTTCTGTACACTAACGATATTCCAGTCATCCCCAAAGTATCACTGCGACTCTTTGCTGATGACGCTATGTTCTACTACAGGACTCTGAACCTGGAATACGGCTCGTCGGTCATTCAACAACAGTTGGATGCCCTACAGCCGTGGCTCAGGAAGTGGAGAACTGCAGTGAACACAGATAAAACGCAAGCCATCCAATTTTCTCCACTACGTAGATTTCCTAAAGTCCAATTAACTCTAAACAAATCACCCATAGCATGGACCCGCAAAGTCAGATACCTTGGAATCACGCTTGACGCTAAATTAAACCTGTCCCATCACGCCAAGCAAACTCTGTCTAGGGCTAAATCCGTCCGTGGCAGACTCCTTCCAGTCATTCAGGCCAAGAGCCCCCTACCACTTCGTATCAGATTGTCCATGTACAAAACATATATCAGACCAGTACTCACGTACGCAGCTCCAGCTTGGTACTCTTTGCTATCTGTTTCTTGGAAGAAAAAGTTGGATTCCTTCCAAAACTAAACTCTCCGTTGGATCACCAACTCCCCATGGTACGTAAAGAACGTCACCATCTCTCAAGGGCACAAAATCCCCACACTCGAGGACTTCATCCTAAAATTAACACATAGAGTCAAACACAGAGCCGAAGGGTCTCAACACACACACATAAAACAGATCATCACTGATCCTGCACCTGCGCAGGTCAGAAGAAAACGTCCCTTATGTCTGGTTTACGAACCACCATAAGCATCCAAAAATCCAAGCTCTATTCTTAAACGCCACACACTTTCGTAATTAATCCCAGTGTATTTCATCGATCCACCATCTCATTCCCACTCAAAATTATCTATTCCAAATTTAGTCATAAAATGTCTATAAAGTCATTTTTAGTTTCAGATAAGCAGCCATTGTTGTTAAACAGATGCTGTCTTTCACCAAGACTACGGTCTTGCCAATTTGCTAGATAGATATTTGGGGAGTAGAAATTTGGGCTCAGTTTTGCCCGCATGTAATGTAGTAGATCTTCAGAATAAAATATATATGTTTATGTATCTTTATATGTATGATATATCTTTGTACCCTCTCACTTAAAGTTAGAGCCAAGCTAGTAGCCCTTCGTAATAAATAGCGAAAAGCCCTTTCGTAATAGTACACTGGTTATCCGAAATCGCTGTAATCACCAAATGATTTTAGGATTGCATATAAGGCAAGAAAACGGGTATTTTAATAAGTTAGCGAATTTCCATAGGAAAAATGAGCTATTGCAGTGGCTCTTATGGTAAGACAAAAGGTCGGGAATATCAAATGAGCATCAATCATGGTCCCCAGAACACGTTTTGGGGTATCATTAAAAATCATAAATATACAGGGTGTATAGAAAAAAAATTTCAGGACTTTGGGATATGATTCCTCATACAAAAAGTAAGAAAAAAGTTCCTATAAACATAGGTCCGAAAACGCTTCGATTTCCATATATACGCCATTTTGTTTTTTGTACAAAATAATTCATATCTAGAGATCAGTTTGACTGATTTGAGTTCAAACTTGGCATGAAATTTAACCTGACAATGATATACTTCAAGTAAAATAAACGATTAAATCCAATCATGCGTTTCAAAATGACGGCTGTTTGAACTTTTCAAACCTAAATTACTCCAAAACCGTACATTTTAACGAAAAATGTCAAGACACATTTTTTGTAGCCCTTTTGATTCCCTATCGGATAGTGTAACTTTCAAAATAATCGGATGAAGAATAACCGTTACGTTATGTGTACTAATCGGTTTGTTCAATCCGGCATCCTATACCAACACAGCAAATACTACAATATTGTATAGACATTTGTTGTCATTACCTCTTAACTTAACTATTATCCTTCATCCGATAGTTTTGACAGTTACACCACCCGATAGGGAATCAAAAGCGCTACAAAACATGTGTCTCGACATTTTTTGTTAAAACGTACGGTTTTTGCGTAATTTAAGTTTGACAATTTCAAACAGCCGCCATTGTGATAAGCATGATTGTATTTAATCGTTTATTTTTCTTGAGGTATATCATTGTCAGGTTAAAGTTCATGCCAAGTTTGAACTCAATCAGTCAAACCATTCTCTAGATATGAATTATTTAAAAAAAAAAAAAAATGGCCGATATCTGGAAAACCAAGCGTTTTCGGACCTATGTTTATAGGAACGTTTTTCTTACTTTTTATATGAGAAATCATATCCCAAAGTCCTGAATGGTTTTTTTATACACCCTGTATATTATGTATACAGGGTGTTTCACGGGAACCCTGACATACTTCAGGAAATGGTTCCTTGTATCAAGGGAAGAAAAAAATGTTACATAAACATAGGTCCCAAACCCATTTTTTTCGTACTTATAGCTGAAAATAGTTTTTTTCCAGATTTCCATGTAGTTCTAGTGTTTTTTTACCTCTAGACAAAAATTGAGTAGAGATATTGTGTTAAAACTTATACTGGTAGTTGGAGCAGAAAATTCTGCAGACATACCATTCTTTTTTAGTCAGAAAATAACAATAATTATTCGGTGGTTGCCTTCCAAATTGTAAAATTAATTAAAAAAATTTAATCTTAAAAAATGTTTTTTTTATTTCACAAGCTTTTATGTGAAAACTTCTTGACAACTTGGGCTGCAACCTTACCAAAAGTTGTCAAATTTTATGTAGAATACGATTATATCACAACTTCCTTAGTTTTATAAGCAGTTTGCCAGATTTTTATGATTTTGTAAAGTATTGTAACACAAAATACAAATAAAACATTTTAGAGATTGTACTCTAAAATTTTTCCTTTTTAAATAAGTTTGTTTTTAAACATCTAATATCATTCAGTGTGGGTTTTTATAATGTAAAATATGAAGAAAATTCATTTAAACAAAATCTGCATAGCTTTGTCTATTAACTGTCTATCAATTTTTCACCATAACAATCGAAATGAAAAGGTAAAACAACATGTTTAATTAAGCATCTCCAAATTTACTTACAGTAATTTAAATTGTACATGGATAATAGAAATTTAAAATTTTACAAATTAAGGTAAACCGAATATTAATTATCTTAAAATGTTTTCGAAGTGTCCCCCGTTGTGGTCTCCGCAAAATCGAGCTCGCTGCAGCACGGAAGATGTTGCTCTTTGTACCATTTTAGGATTGTCTTTGATTGTTCGTGCAACATTGAAGATTCTTTCTAGCAGCTCCTGTCTTGTTTGCGGTTTTGTTTTGTAAACTTCCATTTTCATATATCCCCATAGGAAGAAGTCCATCGGGGTAAGGTCTGGTCACCTGGGTGGCCAACGTACTGGTCCATGGTGAGCAATTATTCTTTCAACAAAACGGTTATGTAAGAACCGAGTCACATGACGAGATATGTATGCGGAGGCGCTCCGTCATGCTGGTAAAACATAGTTCCTCTGATTTGGAGAGGGATGTCCTCAAGAAGCTCAGGAAGTACGAATTGTAAAAACTGTAAATACGTTACACCATTTAACACCCCATCTAATAATGTAAGGGCCTATAAGTTTGTCATTAATAAGTCCGCACCAAACATTGACTGAAAATCTTCGTTGAAAGTTTGTTTCTACTGTAGCATGTGGATTTTCTTCAGCCCATATGTGAGTGTTTTTCCAATTGTTAATACCATTCCGGGTAAATTGATCCTCGTCTGTAAAGAGTATTAACTTAACCAACCGACGCCGACGATTAGCTGCAATCCAACGACAAAACACAGACCTCCTAATATTATCGCCGTGGTGAAGAGCCTGGAC
>JAGFPH010003360.1:0-10249 GCA_018207615.1 Philaenus spumarius | reverse complement strand
CGCCTCAACTGGTGTTTGAATAACATTACCAGGTTTACGTTTATTAAAAGAACCTGTCTCACTCAAACGGTTATGTATGTCCGTAAATACTTGCCTGTTAGGTACACGCCTTTTGGGGAATCTTCTGCCATACTCAACAACAGCTGCTCTTGAACTTCCATTACAAAAGCCGTACACAAAGTTCATATCAGCGTACTCACTATTAGTAAACATAATTTTGAAATGATTGTTACTGTAAAGAAGGCTAGTGCTAAAATATTGTTTACAAATAAAAACTGTCAACAATGGGGTCAATCAGCTGACTAAAGACAGCTGATTAGTGATTGTATACCCAGCTTGAAACCATGTGTTAATTAATAGTAATATTAAATAACACTAAGGGAGTAGTTGGATTTAGAAAATAAGGCCAATACACTTTTTACATATGCATAGCAATTACTTCTGTTACCAATTTTATATTGAAAAATCAAACAAAACATCTTATTCTACATAAAATTTGACAACTTTTGGTAAGGTTGCAGCCGAAGTTGTCAAGTAGTTTTCACATAAAAGCTTGTGAAATAAAAAAAAACATTTTTTAAGCTTTAATTTTTTTAATTAATTTTACAATTTTGAAGGCAACCACCGAATAATTATTGTTATTTTCTGACTAAAAACAATGGTATGTCTGCAGAATTTTTTGCTCCAACTACCAGTATAAGTTTTAACACAATATCTCCACTCAATTTTTGTCTAGAGGTAAAAAAACACTAGAACTACATGGAAATCTGGGAAAAAACAATTTTCAGCTATAAGTACGAAAAAAATGGGTTTGGGACCTATGTTTATATAACATTTTTTTCTTCCCTTGATACAAGGAACCATTTCCTGAAGTTTGTCAGGGTTCCCGTGAAACACCCTGTATATGTGTTCGCTCTTTAGCGGCCGCATTTTTAGTCCGATTTGGTTCAAATTTGGTACACATGTTATTTGTCTACGTCACTCGGACGAGTTCGTTAGCCAAAAAAATCCAACAACCAGAAGCACGTTTTTAACCGGAAGTAACTATTTTTATAGATTTTTCCTATTAGAATGATGTTTTTAGAGTTTTTTCTAAAAATATAAATGTAGGATGTTATTCTACACATTTTTTTACGCGACCTTACGGCTCGCTTGGTTCCCCAAAATCGATCAAAACGTAAAATACCATAAAAGTACCCGGTCCAAATTCACGTTTGCGGTTTTACCTTGGGGGCATCTTCTCATCCGAGGCCGACGGGGAGTTTTTACGCTGCAAGCGAAGCGAAGCTCATAATGGGAATTTTACCCAACGGCTGAGTTTGTACTCTGCGAGCAAAGCGAATGAGTCCATAACCCGAGTCCACAAGATCAAGGTGCAAACTCGCGGGCGTAACGAAGCTGGAGGCTTAGGCGCAAACAAATTCTTCTAGTATATTTCGTACAAAGAGGCAACGATTCAGCACCGTCATGAGTAGACCTGTTTCCCAAATTGTTGGTTGAAACCCTACATCATAGGCCTATAAATTTAGTTTTGGAAATTTGCCCAACTCACGTCAGTGGCTAAGCTGCGTGGTCTAATAATTAGTTAATTGATAAAATTCTCCAATTCGTGGGCTAACATGTTGAAAAATAAAACTCTTTTAAGCCATGGCCTGCTTTTACACTTGTCCACCAATTTTGCAACTTAAAAGTGAGTATGACATGAGTTTTGTTTGAAAAAATTTCTTGGCTCCAAATTATTCTGCAGGTTGTTCCGAATGTTTTGATATATGGTTATTTTCTGGGCGTAATTAATTTGTATAATAGATCTTGGAATCATAAAAATGAAGACAGAGGAAGAAGGGGAAAACGAAGAGGCAGTGTATAAATATAGTGAACTTTAAATATCGTTTACAGCAAATTTCCTTTCTACATATTTAGGTACACGTATTATCAAATGACTAAAAAATAGTCGAATCGCGTCATGTAGAAAAATGAAGAAACTACAAGAATTGTTCGACATCTATGCAAAACAAAAAATAATGTAATTTTATAACTATTGTAAGATGTTATCTCTAATTCTATGTGTATAAGTTTGCATACATTATAGAATGTTCGTAAATTTTTAGATTAAAATCAAGAAAATATAACGAAAATTTGCATTAATATTCAAAGTTCAAAATGGTCCTCATTTGCTTGTTTATCTTAACCCAAAGTAATAAATTTCCTTTTTGTCTTGTTAAACTCCCGCTCTCACGAAATTGAGATTTATTGCAAAGCTTAAACTTTTCTAATGCAATATTGCGATAGCAATATCAACACCCATGTCTTTATTATGAAAACAGGAATTACTTCCATGCAATAAAATATCATTATGAGAATTCATTTCTGATTAGCGAATTTCCATAGGAAAAATGAACTATTGCAGTGGCCCTTATGGTAAGACCCAAGGTCGGGAGTAATAAATGAGCACCGATCATGGTCCCCAGAACACGTTTTGGGGTGTCATTAAAAATCATATATACGTATATATGTGCTCGCACTCTATCGGCCGCATTTTAAGACCGATTTGGTACAAATTTGGTACACATGTTCGTTGTCTACGTCGCTAGGACGAGTTCGTTAGCCAAAAAAATCCAACAACCGGAAGCACATTTTTTTGACCGGAAGTAACTATTTTTTTAGATCTTCTCTACGAGAATGAATTTGTTTTTGAGTTCTGCACTTGTTGTTTTTTTACGCGACCTTATAGCTCGCTTGATTCCCCCAAAATCGATCAAAACGTAAAATACCGTAAAAGTACCCGGTTTAAAGCCATGTGGTGGATTCTACCGTGGGGTTGGCGTGCGAAGCACGCAATGCATTGTGTATTGAAAATACTCCCAATATGAGGAATGGCAACTATTCAGCACCTTCGTGGATAGAACTATTTCACAAATTGTTGGTTGAAACCCTGAAATATAGGCCTATAAACTTCATTTTAGAAATTTGCTCAACTCACGTCAGCGGTTCAGCTGCGTGGTCGAATTATTTTTTTTGGAACTGGGTGGGAGATGAAAAAGATAGTGCTGTGTGTCCCATACAACTGGGAAGGTTTACTTTTTGTTTTAAAGATTAACTAAATTAAATTAGAGATTAACTAGAAAAAAATCTCTAATTTTATTTCTTTGAATGTCCGTAATAATGATATTATTTTTTAAACGTTAACCTCCAACTTAACTTTTTGTGTCTACTTCAATAATATCAAATTTTAATTTTAAATTATAATTCATTTATGTTAAAATAAAATTCTTACTTTTTTCTAGCTGGCATAATTACCTGGAGACAAGTGATTTACTATATTACCTTAAAATAACAATATGTACATAAACATAATGGATAAGGATGTAAATATTCCCGTATCAAACAACTGTACAGTACTTCGAGAATGGCAGCACGGCACCTCCTCGCGCTCATTTAAAAACGATTTCATAATGATGTAACTATTTTATCACAAATCGGTGAATTGAAAAGTTTAGATCAATTCATTGGCTACAACTTTTCCGCTGGAAGTTTGTTTATAACCCAAAAATAAAAAATTTCCTCGCTTAGTAACTTTTTGATGTCAGTCAGTGAAAATTCTCAAATATTTTCAATTATTAAAATTCGAAATACCTGTTAAAATAAAAGTGTTTTATATTGTTAAAATCCGTACTTTATGTAGATTAATAATATTATATCTAAGTTTAATTTTACTGAAGCTTTTCCATCGAGGTACAACAGCGAATTAACGACAGCGCGCACATTTCTGAAATATAACCAGCTGGTGTAGTGTAAGCATGGTGACGTCATAGGCGATCGATACTGGGTCACCGTAAATGAGCAAAATGGTATAACCCTTGTTATATAGCCCTGAGTTACGTGCCGATTGCCACCTTGTCAGATCCAACCCAGCAAAAATCGTGCCTGTAGCCACCCTGCTAGTAGCTTACAGTGTCCCATGCGACCCATTGTTCGAGAGAAGAATTTTTACGGTGCGTCGTTTTAACTTAATTTACTCCTAGTTTTTAAACCCTATGCACGTAAGGTAAGACAGCAGTCCCTATCTCGTCCATGTTAAAACAACCATTTTTATTTACACATAACTTTTACAAAAACTAACCTATCAACTTGAATTTGTTTTTACCTAATTTTATACGTCATTATCTACAATAATAGGAAGCAAAAGTTTTTTTGAGCAAAATAGGTTTTTCGTACAACTTTTAAAATTTTATAAAATATTGTGTAATTTTTCAACACTCAATGTTTTTTAAATCAAAAAGTTTTTAACTGTCATGGAAATTGGTTCCTATTATTATTTCTTAGATGATGAGGAACACACAAACAAATTTTTATGGAAATCGGTTCATAATTGTGGGGAAAAAGTGTACCTAAGTTTAAAAAAACCCAACTTTCGGAAAAGAAGAAAAGAAGTCAAAACCATGTAAAATACTATTGTTTTTTGTACTTGATTATTTAAAAAAAAACCAGCTCCGTAGGAGGATTATTCTTTTTTTTTTCTACAACTTCCAGTCTTGTTTTAGCAGTTATCTTTGCCTTATTGTTTTTTTTTCCAACTTTAGTAACTAAGTTTAGTTTTGGATGAGACATACTTCCATCATCAGGCCCAGGCTTATCATTATTTGAGGTTAACCCTTCACTTTCAACAATATTAGTATACCTTTTAGTATGCATGTTACCAGTATCTTTCTTTCTCCAAAACGTTTTATACGAGGCATTTTGACAATAAAATTATTTAAAAAAAAATGCAAAACACTTCAAACAATTTACCAAAATAGTCGACTCGAAACATAATAAAACTTTGGTTATTTCAGAAAGCAAATAAAAACATATAGTTCAGTTCAAACAGCAGCTGCGTTCTTCATCTTTCATTGAATCAGTTTAGCCAGCACAAACACCTAAATCAATTTGAAGTTTCTAACAGCACATTATATAAAAAGTAACATAGGAAGCGCTAACGAAACTGATCCTTGGGAACGCTAAACCTAGGTGTAATGGTTTATAAAAATTACTGTAAAACATAAACATTGTTTTTTTTCTCCATACTATTTGGTATCTATGTGTTCAGAAAAACCTGTTCTACAAAATACAATTATTTAAAAAAATAAAAAAATTTCCGATTTTCGACTGCTGTCTTACCGAAACATGTACAGTCTGCCAGAGTCCCATATTAGCCTAGAGGTCTATCTATTAGCATATCTCTAGTTTCCAGCTGCTACCACGGGGAGGTTTGGGGTTGGACTTTAAGCAACCATATTTATTTTTTTGTTTTTTTTTTTATTCTTTTCTTACAATTGTCACTGTCGCATCCGGTGGTCACACTAAGAGTTATTGGATAAAAGACTCTTGTTTGACTGCGTTTTGGGGAAATGGCATGGTAAACAAATCTGATATTGCTTTCATAGAAATACTGCGACTTATTTTGATCAAAACTGAACCATCGCTATCAAATACAATCGACCGACTTTTAATATGAAACCAACGAGAGCGATAATTTAACTGTTCCCGTGATTTACTGATTTCTCATTCTCGATTTCAAAGCGTTTACATTTGGAACATGAGTTCGATAGAATTAAAATCGAAATTGTATAGCTCCAGCTTTCACTGCGATATTATTGAAATGTTTAGATCCTTTGATAAATAGAAATTGTATAGGGCAGTAGATCAAAGCAAAATGAACCAGAGATGTAAAATTACTGATCGTAGATCGATAAAAAAAAACTCTTTCCATATTTCAATGCTAAGTGAATTTCTCCTGAAAATAATCATCTTTATATACTAGTATTATGGAGAGGTAAAATTGGTTTGTTTGTTTGTATGTAGAGGGCAATCTCTGGAACTAATGAACCGATTGAAAAAATAGTCCTACTAATAAAAAGCTACACTATCCCTGAGCAACATAGGCTGTAATTCATTTTGATAAAACGATTTTTTATTTCAATATTTGTAAATTTAGTCGGAATTTTTTTTTAAGTTAGGCCTACACTGAAGAACCAACACATATTTACATTCATTACCAAAACAACCAATTGAATAAAATAACAGATAAAACAGCTGTTTGCTCTAATATTTCCATTATCAGCTGATTTCAAACTTTGAAGCAATTATTTGTATTTCTAACTATTAGGTTAGGTTTTTATTTAAGTGTAGACCTGAACCTTGCTGGTTCTTTTAAACTTTTTTTAGAATGGTTGTTCTAAAATATACGAAATAATTTTATTTGAACATTTAACATTATTTACCGTTTTAGATTTGGGGTTAACATTTAATCCTACACCTTTCTTATAAATAAAACCTAACATGATTATGTGTATAGAAGGATCCAATGGGGTTGGCGAGTGGCACGCAAGGGTTTCCCCTAGTGTCTAATCATCGTGATGGAATAAATATTAAAAGATTGTCAGTGGCGCACCCAGGATTTCTTGAAGGGAGGGGTTGAAGCATGGTTTATAAACGCGAATCACACGGGATTTTGTGAAGTATGCGTCTAAGTCCGTTGAATATTGCTGGTACATACAGCAAATCTATTTTACTTTCTCACTATACTATAGTATAGAGAAAGTATAGTGATCGCAAAAAAATCGATAGTGAGATTTTTGTGGAAATATCCGCTTTGGGACCCTCTGAGTCCAAAAACGTGTTTTTTACAAAATATCTGTCTGTATGTATACAAAGCTAGAGCGAAAACTATTCGATCGATTTCAAACAAATTTGCACCAGACATGTCAAGTACGCCTGTATAGATGCACGAAAAACGGTTTTGAATTTTTTCGAAAAACAACCTCCTTTTTGGCAAAAAAACCCCCAAAAAATCAGTTAGAATTTTTTATAAAAAACGGCTCTAACGATTTGGATAAAATTTGCCTTATTTGTAGCATTTAATGTATATGAAAAAACTGCATCTTTCTAATAATTCTCATTTAGCAAATAATAATAATAATAATAATTGATTTTTGGGGGTTTTTGGCCATAAAGGGGGTTGTTTTTCAAAATTTTTGAAAACCTTTTTTCGTGCATCCATACAGGAATAATTGACGTGTTTGGTGCAAATTTATTGGAAATTGATCGAATAGTTTTCTCTCTAGCTAATAATAATAATATTTATTACTTTAATATCCCCTCTCCTACTCCTCCTACAATAAGTATGAAGTCACAGTGAATCTGTTTGATAATTTCAATATGTTTGTGAGAAAGTATGTGCCAGTTCCTGGTACCGTTTATTATCTTTAGTAATAGCTCACGAGATTATTTTCTGTGAAAATATAATAAAATATGCTTAATTAACTTAACCAACCGTAGTTTATAGGCTTTAATATCAACGACACAGTAAGAACAGTAATAAATTTTGCATAGTATTATGTTAAAATACTTTGGGTAAAACCCTAATTTCCTCTTGAACTAATTAGTGTAGCTTTACGCATAGAATTACAAAAAATACTATACATTCCAGACACAGCTGTAAATGTATAAAATGAATTAATACTTTGATACAGCTTCAATGAACTCTATTGTTATTCAAACCAGGCTTCTCGGTAAGAGATTTATCGCCAGAACGCGGCGCAAAGAGAATTTCCTTCTTAAATTGAACAAAGATTTCACCAGTGATATTTCTTTCAGGGTCTTATTTTATTTCAACTTCATTTTTTATTTTCTATTCATTCAAGCTAGTCACAATATTATTTTTGTTTACTTATTCAGTATTTCAAAGTAACTTACGTATTTGGAATGTACTGGTAACTCGTTTAGATTTATCAATTTTTCTATTGTTGGTAACATAGTAAGAAAGAAAAACTGAAATCTAACAAAGAAAACGTTATATTAAGTTGAAATACATTATAGCAAGTACACTCGTACAATGAATTTAAAATGAGTTACAATTATCAATAACTAGAGGGCTCCGTTTCCCGCTCGCTTCGCTCTCCAACCCTTGCTGCCAAGCAAATGCAATAATAATATGTATTATTATTCTCTATGAATTTAGAATAAGCTTTCAAACGATATGCCACTCAACGATATTTGGTTGATCCACTCGAAATCAATTTTGAAAAAATAAAAATTTGAAATACTCCCAAATATCGTTGAGTGCATATTGTTTAAAAGCTTATTTAATTCTAAATCCAAAAAGAATAACAATTAGTATAAAAAAAATCGATTTCGTTGTTTTTGGCCGCCATTTTTAATCGTTTAAAGATACGGATGTGCAAATTTCACCGTTGGTTTTCTCTTGAAAATCTACATTGAAATGATGTATCACATGACCACCTTCCCGATTAAAAAAACAAAGTTACATTCAAAATGGCAAATCCAACATGGCGGATAATTTTTTTGAAATCTGAATAAAATATTATTTTTACATAGAGTAGGTTCCTCAATCACATCTACATTTAAATTTGCATTATATACATAATATTAAACCGTTTACAGACTTTCCCGAACACCTGGTATACAGATTATATAAAACATTAACAAATATAAACACCATTAATAAAACTGTGTTTTTTTTAATTATAATAATTACCTCCTTCTATCTTTTTATGAACTTCATTACTATCCGTTATGAAATAGATTATTTACATCGACATCTTACTGAACACTCCAAAGACTGCCGTTTTAATTTTACCACGCATGACAAAATCGATTCTCTTACGACGACCGATCGTCGTCTGCTATTTCATCCACCGATGTCAGATGAGTTTGCGTTCTGGGACAACGATTCCCACTGGTGGTCACCGATCAGTGCGGCTGAACTCTACCACTGAATCAGACAGATTATTAAACATTTTAAATACGAATTTTGTTATGGCAAGGGACCTATTGTGGATAAAGACGGTGCAGAATGAGATGCCGCATAGAAACTGTATTTGTGATTTGTAAACGATAATGTCACGGTAGAAATTAGGTTCTACAGGTTTGTGTATTATTATTATTTTATTAGTTTTTCCTGGTGCCATTTGTTTGGACGACATCTTTTAACCCTTAGAAATTAAATCTTTCCCTTCCTCCTGCAACCCTAGTTGATGCAGACATTATTCGTAATATCTTGATTGGATAGATGACTGACACGATCTTGACGGGTTTAGGATCGTTATCCAATCTGTGAGTATGTCACTCATCACCATATCAACATCAGACTCATCACTTCACTTCTGGACACGGACTACTGCACAACACAGCAGGTCCCGAGGTAGTGCCTTCTTTTGTTCTTCTCGAGAGACATCCAGTGAAGTTTTCTGACGGGCCTTGGGGCTTCACATCAAACACGACTAACGGACGCACACTCATAGTCGCTGGCGGACGCCTTCATTGGGGAGTTCTTCTGGTAATTGATATCGGTTACTGCGGGCAGCGAAGTCAACCATACAACCCACATTTTCTTCGACGGACGATCACGCCACAACGTCGGCGGACTCTCTTCCAGTCTCCCGTAGTCCGACTGTCGGTTGGGCTACGAGTAGCGATTTCTTCAAGCGTTAATTCACTGTATTATCTGTTTCAGTCAACTCTTCACTTCAGAACTCGAGTCGGGCCTTCATCGTAACTCCATGATCCCTCTGCCAGTGGTGTTTAGGTACGGGTCAAGGTGTTTTGCTGCTGGCCCGGTCTCAGGGAATGATTTCCTCATGTTTCTTCTTCTGTTTCAGCCCGACTTCTTCACTCGTTCTTGGGTTCGTGCCTTAATCGGAGCTCCGGGACCCTCAGTATGCCAGTGCTGTTTTAGGCATGGATCTTGGATTCCGTTGATGGCTGGTCTCGAGTAGAGACATCTTCATGCCGCCACCGCCATACCATTAACCTGATGATTTTGTTATGTTTCAGATTGACTTTTACAGTCATTAGGGATATTCCCTAGACGCTGTTACTCCTCCCTTGTGAGCAGTTTGGGGAGAGGGGGATGGTTTAGTGGGTAGTGGGTCCGCGGGGCAGAGCGGGTCACTCAATCTATGAATAGGCTTACTAAAATGTACCTAGCTGGCTGTTGTCACAGTTTTTCAAAATAAATATAACTGCGATCATGGTTGGGAAAGGACGTTCGATACTTACTTCCAGATTTTTTTTGGTGTTGATAATAAATTAATAATTTCATTACGAGTGGTTAGGTGTGTCTACCGAAGTAGAGTTCCCGGTGATATGGCGTAAAATGGAGTGGGGGAAGGTCATTGACCTTGGGCCACGCCCCCTTTTTTTGGGTGTTTTTTTGGGTCTTTTTGGTTCCTAACCCAAGCCACGCCCC
>JAGFPH010003359.1:138076-154616 GCA_018207615.1 Philaenus spumarius | reverse complement strand
TTATAGTTTGGGGTTATGTTTGCAACTTCAATCGTTATAACTTCTTGTGGAGTTTTTTTTTAATATGATTTATAGAACTAATGTACAACTATAATATACGTTATAATATTTACTTTGAGGTTATAAACTGTATATAAATACAACCTTGTATCATCAGTATATTTGTTTATACAAATTTAAAGAAGATACCTATTCGTTTAGCTTCAGAAACATTCGATTATGAATTTCTTCTCTATAATATTAATAATTTCTAAAGCATTTGATCCATCAATATGGAATAAAAAGCAATTAAAATATATTATTTTTATTTTTTTTTTTAATATATAATAACGTAAACTGTGTAAATAAAAATGTTTAACAAATAGGCCTACTATCTTATGATCCTTGTTATTGTACATTATTACCGAGTTAAAAATCCCCCTCAGCATAGTTAGGTAGGCCTAGATAAAGTATTCCTTAATGTTGTTTTTAAATACATATGTAGTTTGTTTTTTAAATTATGTATTTCTTATGTGTATCTAATTAATCAGGCTGTGATTTTTCACGTGGGGTTACAAGTATGTATATATAATATAAAAGTCAAATACCACTTACTGACTGACTCACTTACTCTTTACGAAATCTCAAAAACCACCGAACGGATTGGAATGAAATTTTGGTATGTAGCTCCCTCTAGGGCCCTAGGTGCTCGCTAAGAAAGGTTTTAAAAAATTCGAAATTTTAGGGGGGTTTGGGAGGGTCAAAGTTACTAAAAATCCCCATAAGAAATACATATTGTAATATATTTATTGATATATTTTTTTTTTATTAATATAAATTTAACTTTGATTTGTCTATCCGTGAAAGCCGGATCGGGCCAACTCGTAATACATATAAAGATATGACTGTGTTCGTAAGAAAACTTAAACCGATAATCTTTAAAAACTAATCATTACTTCATTTCTATTAGTAAATTGTGTAATTTTTCAAAATAATTTAATGTATTCCACAATTCTATTTTTACCTGGCTGCTGGTTCAAAGGAAGTTATAATTTGTATCTGAATAATGTAGGCCTAGGAGTATGTCAGGATGTTATATTGAACAAAACAAGAATAATAAATCATTTTTGGTCCTCCCGATAGTGTAGGGTGCATGAAGTACCTACGACTATTTAAGACACCCCTTGCCCAGAAATTGTATTGAATGTATTAACCACTTTGTACGCACTTGGTATTGTAAATAAATATTGAGCTTGACTTTTAAATTTTATATTTGACTGAATGAAACTTGAATAAAGAACTCACAACAAAGTATTATTTGTATTTACTCAAACGCATTTCAACGGCAATGTCGCCGTCTTCAAGGATGAAAGCTCTGATTATTCAAGTTATAGTTTGATTATTGTAAATTGTGCATCACTAAAGATGATTAAATTGTCATTGAAACGTTATTAATTAGGACAACAAATAAGTTGTGCGAATATGTTTTCAAGTTTTTTTTCTGTCATTCTTGTATTATTGAATAGCGTTTATGCCTTTATTAAAAATCCAATGAAAGACAACAGCCAAGATTTTTATTTTATTAAGATGCATATTAAATGAAAGATGATATTATCTTGAAGACATGTGTTTAAAAATCAATTAAATTTACAGAATACCCAACTTCACTTCCAAAACTAAAATAAAACTTAGATACTATTATAGGAGCAAATTAGTGCCCTTTAACTGCTTGCAATCAACTATAATGTAATTGGTACGTCATAATTGCTACAATATCTTTACAAAAAAATTTAAAGAAAATTACAGTTTTACACATAATATAGGCTATGTTTTTAAAATAATAAAGCCACCAGGCTTTGTTCAAAAAACATAAAATAAATTTGTATTTACTGTTAAGTTCTATACAAATTGTAGGCCTATTTATTATTTTAATGAACGGTTTAACTTATTCGTTATTTAGAAATAATTCAAGCAAATATATTGCAGTTTATCAGACAATTTTGTTACAATTAAGCATTTCTGTATCTTTGTGAGAGGAATTTAAAATTAATTTTGTAAATCCACCCAAAGCCATTTTATTTCGAAAAAAAATAAAATATTAAAAGTCATTTTCTCACAACAGTGTTAGAAAAGTCAACTTTCCACACGAGACAATTATTTCTTTGATTCCATTCAAGATGAAGCAGTCACGAAAACAGCCTTTGCTACACATGCAGAGTTCTCAAAGTAGATTGAAATTGAAAGCAGCAAATAAAATAAGTAAAATTTAATGTGTGCAGTCGTGGGACCCCCGTCAGGAACGAAGTTCATCACGGCTTTTCTTCAGTTCTTTTACCAGCCTTAACGGCAACATACACACATAATTTGAATCTTTCAATTGCCGTTTATTATTGCATTGTTTTTATATACAAGTATTTACTGTTTCCATACGTTTGATATTATTATAATAAAGGTGTAGAATTAATTATAACATCAAAGCTAAGATGGTAAACAAAGTTAAATGTCCATTCATTGTAAATGTATTCAATAAACATTAAATGTTCGTTCATCAGTCTAGGCCTAACCTAAAATTATTGTGTGTACTGTATGTTTAATTTATTTTACCTGTCTTAACGTCAACATACATTCAATAATTTTAGGTTAGGCCTAGACTTAAAAAATGTGTATTTTGCCGTTAAGGCAGGTAAAATAAATTAAATATACATTCTAGGTTAGGCCTAGACTGATGAACGAACATTTTATGTTTATTGAATGTATTTCAGCGGTTGACGATAATATCTGAACTACGCCAGACGGAACCAATCATCTCTTAATTCAAATTGATGAAAAAAAAACACATGTTTCTTGAATGTGTTTACATCCATTGCTATAGCAACCAATTTTGTAACGCTTTTTAGTTACTCGTATCTTATATTTGTCGTTGCCATAGCAACCAATCGTTACGCATTACATTTTCTATTTGTTAATTCCTACCGCAACCCACGTTAAGGAACATAAACAGTATCTTGTACAAAATATATGTCATTCAATTTAGTTGCAGTGGCTGAACATATGTGCTGTTGACCCTAATACCTCGTCGTCATAAACGTACAGTTTTAAAAAGAACAAAACTACTGAGCGTTAAAAATTATACTTATTTAGTGTTTCATACATTTACTGGTAAAAAAATTAACGAAGTTTGTTTCAATGAAAGAATTCCACTTTAAATAATATAAATGTTTCACATTTAGTTAAAGTATAATTAATTTTACTTTCATTTTGTGCTTCAGAAAATATGAATAGATTAGGTTATTTAAAAGGTTTCAGTAATTTGAATTATAGAATCTTTTTGTTTTGATTTTTGAAGTTCAGCATAATTAAATAAGAACAATTGTTCTGTAAATAGTCATGTGTTTTTAAACCAAATAACGGATGGGCTGAAGCCAATTTGTTCTTATATCCCTCTGCCATTCAGAGGTGCCAGGCTATACAACTTTATAGCTAAATGTGTTTACCTGTTAAAAAAACTTGATGCTTTTAAGTTTATTGGCATCTTTAATTAGTGTTACGAATTGATGGGGTGTGTATTAAAACATTTATATTAGTTATATTCAGTATTAGAGTCAGTATGTTTAGTGTAAAGATATTACTTTGCGTAAGACAGATGGAGGTAAATTGGAAGAGCTTGGCGGAAGTGTTTTTGTGTTGCACGTAGGAACAGTGTAGTTTGTCAACACGGGAGTTAGATTTGTTATGTAAGCATAACCCTAATCTAGATTCGAGGGTAAATGTGTGGGGCCGGGAGCTAGGCCAGTGAGCTAAGGACGTTGGGCCGAGATTTGGTCAAGTATTGTGAAGCTAAGGGTCGGAAGCTGGGCAACAAGAGACAAGTCAACACTACGAGAGTTCTACACGATTAAAAAACGAAACCGGTTCCGATGTAGAACGAAATTTGAGTGAGTAAACAGAATACTTGGTCTATCGATATCACGTTGAGTTTGGAGTCAAAAGTTTAACGGAAGTAAATTCAGTAGCTTTGTTTACCGAGTTCTTGTTTCAGTCTGTCCTACGAACGTAATATCTAGTAAAAGAAATGTATGTAGCATAAGTGTAGGCTAATGTTAGAAATTGTATTATCTATAATTGCAAAGGCATACAAATAAATCAATGTTAAAATAAGAATTGCCACTGAACTACTGGATGCATTATTATTGATCTGTCTCTTTGTTACTAACATATTATTGTAGCGTTTGAACCCGGGTAAAGAGGGTCGTAAAATTTACCCCTAACAAAGTGGTGCATCGGCCAGAAATAACTTATTGGTGAGTAATTGTTTTAAATACCTGTTGTATGGCCAGGGTTACGTTTTGGATACCTTATTGTGATTTTTTTGTTGGTATGTTTGTATTTTTGTTTGTAGAATAATTTCGACGTCTTTAAATTTAAGTATTTTTATATATTTTTAAGTACGAGTGTACGAATGAATTGTTACGACGCGGTAGGAATTCATTGTCAGCAATTAACTCCTTCTTTCCTAGAAACGCATTCTACACGCGACGGTACAGGTATCCAACGCAGCAACGCACATGTTGCATATGCTAAAAAATAGGACACGTTGCCAGGGACTGTAGACGTCGATTTCGGGAAGAGCTACAAAGGCCGAAAGTACAGCGGCGGTATTCCGAGCTAGAAAAGCCCCCGATACAAGGTTTGTTTCTGATCAATGTTAGGAAGAATGAAAAGGCAGAGATACAATGGAAACTTGCACAGCGTCGAGAGCAACAAAAACATGTAAGTTTTGTGAGGAAGCAAAAAATGCACTGCCGTCAGCAAAATAGTTACGCACGCGAAAACGTAGTACATTCAGTCCGCATTAGCTGTGTCAGCAACCTTGGGTTGGATTCATTGCCAAGCGGAACAGATGATCCAAGCACATGGAAGACAACAAATAATCTTAAAATGGCAAAGTACAGTTCGATTTGTATTAAAGGATATTTAAAGCTATACATGTTTTGTATTGAAAGTTTTGTCATACATTAAATTAATTATTTTAAAATTTGGACAAAATAAGATATTAATATTACATCCGGGGTTTATTGTAAAAAAAATTAAGCGGACGAAAAAATAAATGTACATCACTTACATTCCTGAAAAATAGAAATCTTAATCAGTAAATAAACATTGCCGTGGAGGTTCGACAAAAATAATGCTCTATAGTACGTTCAGTGAGTAGTTGCAGTGAATCGCCACCTATGACGGATGACAGGGAAAGACATGGACAATTAAAAACTCTTAATAAATGGTTTACTAAGTCACATATATATATTTAAAACTTAACTAAAAAAAGCATTAAAAGTCTAAATTTAAAACTTCAAAATGGTCACAGAACACAGCGATTTACTGCAAACACTCGCTGACCATAGTATAGTTGTTTTCTCACATTTTTATTTTTCCTTTATTTTTATTCATTTGTTCTGTTATACCTTGTTCAACAAGTATGTAGCAAAATTTCAAAATAATAAAATCCTCATTGTTGGGTTCTAAACTAACATTTATCGGATAATGACATTAGGTTTTAGACAAATCTTTTACAGGGCACAATCGCAAAACTTCACCGTAATTTAAATTTCAGCATTGTCTGTTATTTTTTTAAATACAAAACAAACTCTCTAGACACAGTAAGTTGGCTCAGCCATCGGGAATTCCTTTGTAAAGAGACATTGTTACATAATTGTAATCAAACAATGACAAAATGCTTTCAAGTCTTTGTTATAAACTTAATTGAAAATTCGTAAAACATCCCTAATGAGAAGAGCTTTAATTAGACAGAAGTTAAGTGCTGACAGTAAAACTATAATGAAATTAACACTCTAATGAACAGCTGAGTTTGTATGAATTAGTTATACTTTTAAAGATGTAATACTTGCAAAGTTGGATGAATAATAATTATGGTAATATTAACGAAGCAAGTAACAACTCACCTTCAAATAACCCTTTCTTTTGTTTCTTAAACGTAAGAAAATAACAAAATTCATATAATTTAAAGTAAGTTTCCGTCGTTTAGTTGTATTTAACAAAATAAAATCGTGCATAGTTTAATGTGAACGTTACATTTTAATTACCAAATCCTGAGTCTAAATGTTATTAACCGTAGAGGTTAACGAGTGAAAAGGGAATATTTCGTAAAATGAATAGTAGCTGTTACAAATGTTTACACATTTACGTTTATTGAAAAAAAGGGTTTCACCGTCAGTGAAATTTGAGCTATTATTAATATCAATATAATATTATACGCAGGGGTGCTGAACAGTCTGGAGACGGTTTAATATTTCGTATATGAGGAAAATTTGAAGGTAGATGTTATTGAGGAAACTACTCTATGTAAAAATACTATTTTATTAGGATTTCAAAAACATTATCCGCCATTTTGAATGTAACTTTGTTTTTTTAAATGGGAAGGTGGTCATGTGATACATCATTTCGATGTATAATTTCAAGAGATAACCAATAGTGAAATTTGCACATACATATCTTTAACCGACTAAAAATGGCGGCCAAAAAACAACGAAATCGTGTTTTCCGATTTTGCCTCATTTTTCAGTAATATTACGCTTTCAAACGATATGCCACACAAAGATATTTGGGAGTATATTAAATTTTTGAGTGATAACCATTTTCATTTTTTCAAAATTGATTTCTAGTGGTTCAACCAAATACTCCCAAATATCGTTGTGCGGCATATCGTTTAAAAGTTTATTTAATTAAAAATCCAGAAATAATAATAATAATTATTAAAAATAATAATAATAATACAGCAAAATAGGGCAAAATCGGAAAACATTAAAGTCATGGATGTGCAAATTTCACCGTTGCTTTTCTCTTGAAGTTCTACATCGAAACGATGTATCATAATGACCATCTTAATACTTAAAAAAAAAATCACATTCAAGATGGCGGTTGACTTTTTTGAAATTTTAATAAAATAGTATTTTTACATATAGTAGGTCAATCGCATCTACCTTCTAATTTGTCTTATATTCGAAATATTAAACCGTCTCCAGACTTTTCAGAAAACCTGTATAATTACTGTAAGCGTGGTTTGTCCATTATAATTATAATTCCACAACCCCCCACAACCCTATGGATATGGTAACCTTCCATCCTCCATCCTCTAAGAAGGTTTCCGTTTGGAACTGAAGGGTTTGGGTTCAAAGATATGGGTGTTCTGGACCATCGAAGGGACTTCTTGTTCCGAAACGTTCAAGAATATTCTAGAATGTTGGGAAGCTAGAAACCTAAAGCTCTACCATCTACAATATATTTCGCAGATCTTAAGTTATAAAAAGGAGACAACCATTTCCACTTCGATTATTTGATTCTAAGGTGTAAACAAATTGTCGTATACAATATTTTAGGTTAAATGTATATTCTTGGACATGAAATGTACCTCAAACAAACGTTAGTGGGGGAAAAGGGGTATTTTAAAAATAATTTTACAATAAGGGAAATAAAATGGATATTTAAGAGTAGGGCAGAATTAATCTTTTTAAATTATAAACCGTGGGTTCAAGGGGGAAATTTCATGTGTTCGTTGTGCAACATGGGAGTAAAGGAAGATGTTTTTCATTTTATTGCAGAATGTCCGATATTAGCCGAATTTAGAAAGTCTTGCTTTAATCGAAAGGTATTGTCTAAACCAGAGTTTGAGGAATTACTTAATGGTAGGGATTGGTCAACTCTTTGTAGATTTGTTCAAAATGCATGGCGGTACAGATGGAGTCTTATACAAGAGTTTAATTTTTCTTAATGTTTATTTTGTTATTGGATAAAATTGTTAATTTTGTTGATAATTTTGTTATTTGATGTATGAATGGGTGTTAAAAATGACGACACAAAATTATTAACTTGATGAATTGTTTATTTTGTTTCTTTTAATTAATTGTGTGAATGTGTATACATATATTTTTAATAGAGTTTGAGTCTAGTGTTCTAAGAATAAGGGATGTTTAAGTTTACTCAATGGTATTTTGACAATATTAATTTGATAAATTGTTTATTGTGTTTCTTTATAATTGTGTGAATGTGTATACGTATAATTTGAATAGTGTTATAAGAATAAGAGATGTTTACTTAATGGTATTTTTATATATTTGTGTGTTTGTATATACATGTAGCAATGCAAGTTAAAAATGTCAACCTAACAGACGGCCGTATAGCCATTGTTAAAAAATATGTTAAAAATCCATGTTGCTGAAATAAGTTAACATTAATAAAGCATATGTTCTATTCTATTCTATTCTAGTGGTTTTTCGCACATCGTGATGTTTGTACTTATTGTCGCACAGCTGATACGCTAGCCGAATGGGAAACATAGATAGATTTTTACGAAACTCACTATATGTTTTTGAACCTGCGAACTCTCAATAGTTACCCAATATTTCTTTCATTCATTTAAAGCCGTGGGTACTCCTGCTAGTTATGAATAGATGGTTACAATGTGGGCTCATTGTATTAGTTATACTAACCAGCTACACTAATATTATAAAGAGGTAACATTTATTTTTATGTCTAAAGTTGCAATAGTTTAACAACTAAATATAGTATATTTATAATAATCTATATCTTATCTTCTAAAGCGAGAGATAATTGTCTGTCTGCTAAATGGATCTGGAATCTTTGATTTTTTGATTTTATATGGGGCTTTTGGCCATGAGAAATCAATTGGAAATGGTCACCAGTCTGGGAAAATTCGTTTTCTACGTCTTTTTATTAAATTAAAAAGTGAAATTTGTCCATTTTAAACAATACAAAGCACAGCTGATGCAAATGTTTTCAATGTCATTACAATAATCATCTGTTTTCTTTTAAACGAAGCACAGCTGATGCAAATGTTTTCAATGCCATTACAATAATCATCTGTTTTCTTTTAAACTGTATATTTTATAAGAGGTAAGCCTAATGTTGTATCTATTTAGTTACCATGGCAACGAATACTTCTGCTAAATAAACATACCCTTTATTTAGTTGTTTAATGTTATAGGCCTAACCTAAACGATGTTCACGGAAATTTGCAATAATAGTTATTGACGTGAGCTAACTAGGCCCTGCTTATAATCGAGCTTTAGCTCAGTCTCCTGGTACTATATATAAAAGCCAAAACCCACTGACACACTCATCACGATTTCTCAAAAACTACCGAACGGATTGAAATGAAATTTGGTATGTAGCTTCTTCTAGGGCCATAAATGCTCACTAAGAAAGATTTTGAAAAAATTCGAAATTTAGGGGGGTTTGGGGGGGTACAAAGTTATTAAATCACGATTTCTTCAAAACTACTGAACGGATTGGAATGAAATTTGGTATGTAACTTACTCTAGGGCCATAAGTGTTCACTAAAAAAGAGTTTTAAAAAATTGGAAATTTTAGGGGGTTTGGGGGGTAAAAATTACTAAATCACGATTTCTCCAAAATTACCGAACAGATTGGAATGCAATTTGGTATGTAGCTTCCTCTAGGGCCATAGGCGCTCGCTAAGAAAGGGTTTGAAAAAATACGAAATTTTAAGGGGGTTTGGGGGGGGATAAAAGTTATTAAATCACGATTTCTTCAAAACTACCGAATGGATTGAAATGAAATTTGGTATGTAGCTTCCTCTAGGGCCATAGGTGCTCACTAACTAAGAAAGGGTATGTAAAATTTCGAAATTTTAGAATAGAATAAATTTATTACAACACAATTTTACAAACAAACAAAAGAAATACATAATAGAACCGTGTTGTAAAAGCAACCCCAACAGATAAAAAACCCAATTACTGGGGCGCCATCTATACAAAAATAAAATAAGTCATGCCTAAACTAATTAAAACTATGAAACAAATAATTAAACAAAAGAACCAAATACATAATCAAACACATTATATACAAATAAACAATAATAATGAAAACATAAAAACTAACATATTATACCTAGCTGTTGAGTCCCATCAAAACTTACAAACCCACAGTCAGCGCTGGTTTAGTGCAGACAAAGTCTCCCTGCGGAACCTCGACAAACCCCAGGAAACATCCACCTTGTGAGCGACCAAATTGTACAGAGCAATTAACGAGTTCAGCGGCGACGACGCATGAGCATGGGTTCTAATGCGCTCCTGGTAAAGTGGTCGTCTGATTCTCATCCCATAAGGTGGAACACACCAGCATATCTGTCTTAGGCTCTCAGGATCCTCAATCATGCCACACATAACTCCTCTCAAGAAACACAACCTCAACAAATTTCTCCTAACTGCCAACGAATTGACTTCAAATGCACTCAAAAACTCCCTATATCTTATTGTCCAAATTTTCTGGCTATTAAATCCAAATTTTTTTTTAAATAACACACGCAAAAATCTTTTCTGAACTTTTTCTATCATATTTACATAGTATTTTTTTGATCGGGACCAAACAATACAGGCAAATTCCAGCCCTGATCTAACCAGACTATTAAATAAAACTTTCATAACGACAATATTATTAAAATCCCTCCCCAACCGACAAATAAAACCCAAGGTGGAATAAGCTCTCTTTACTATATTAACAATATGACAACTAAAAGACAAATCTTGTGACATAAGAACCCCCAAATCCTTAAAGCTAGTAACTCTGTTCAATAATTGCATATCAATGTTATAATTGTTAATTAAAGGCTGTAATACTCTATAATATGACATGACGCAACATTTTTTAATATTAAGAAGAAGTTTATTATTTTCACACCAAATAGATAATCTAACTAAATTTTCTTGCAAAATTTGACAATCATAACAAGTTTTAATGTTTTTAAAAAATTTCAAATCATCAGCGTACATTAAATATTCACAATTATCGAAACACGAAGTTATATCATTAATGAATATATTAAACAATAAAGGTCCCAAGTTACTGCCCTGAGGAACACCGGACCCCGTTATAAATCAATTCGATTTAAAACCAGAATACGTTACATATTGATACCTAAGAAACAAATAGGAAGAGAAAAACCTAAGTAGATCACTGGAAAACCCATAGAAATTCAGTTTCCTAATCAATGTGATGTGATTGACTTTATCAAATGCTTTTGCAAAGTCATTGTATATTACATCCACCTGCCCTCTATTATCCAATACCCTAGATGTATAATTTACAAAATTTGAGAGATTAGTATTAATTGATCTGGCAGGAATAAAACCATGTTGAGCCAAAGACAAATACGGTTTCATATGAGATAGCACAAACAAATGAATGACAATCTCAAACACCTTAGCAGGAGTTGAAAGTATTGCTACAGGTCTGTAGTTGGCTATATCTAATTTGTTAGCACCCTTATGAAGAGGAGTAATTCTGGACAGTTTCCAATGATTTGGAAAGATGTTTGTGGAAAGACTTAAATTAAAAATAAAACAAAGAGGTTTAATTAGGAATTCTGAACAAGCTTTGACCATATAAACTCTAATTAAATCTGGACCAAACGATCTTTTTGAAGGTAATCTTGTAACTGCAACCGCGACCTGATCAGTAGTTATATTCGAAATAATTAAAGGTTGCACTCCTGTCATAACAGGCGATGAAAGTACCTCCTTCCAGTTTAACTGATCCGGTTTGTCATATACAGAACCAAAATACTCTGCAAAGGCACCTGCAATAGATAAACAGTCCCTAAGCCGCTTGTCATTCCACACAAAATCATTTCCGGTTACTGTCCCACTGCCTTTTCTGCATTTCACAAAATTCCAAAACTTTTTCGGATCACTCACAAGAGAGCATTCGAGATTTGCAATATACATTCCATATGCTTCTTTTATCAATTGCTTAACCTTACTCCTATAATATTTAAATTTTGCTAAATAATCATTATTCCCGGATTTATTCGATTTTGCCCTAAATTTATGTTTCAATTTTAAGTTATCAATAATTTCTTTTGTAAACCAAACCGGGTACTTAGGCTTAACTAGTGGTCTCTTTTGTGCGTATTTATCTAAAACTGAATAAATTAATTTATAAAATTCAGAAACAGCAGTATTCACGTCTTGACAATTAAAAACATTCTTCCAATCGCAATATTTAAGATCAGAATAAATACCATAAAAGTTGGTCTTAGTGAATGAATAAACAATCTCATTAGGCACCCCCGTATGACACCTACTTCGGCCTCCCGCAAAACAAACAATCAACACAGGATGGTGATTATCCAACCCCACCAAGGCGTCGTCGCCACCCAACACAGATGCTCCCACAATATTACTTATTACCAAATCCAAAGTTCTGTTGTTGTGATTGATAACACCATTTAGCATAACAAATTTATTAAAATTTAGAAAAAATGATAAATCTTTATAAATTCCCCCCTCCAAATGTAAGTCAAATGTGTTATTAGAAATACTAGGTAAATTAAAGTCGCCCACAATGCAAATGTTTCTATCAATTAAATTACCATTATTAAAAAACAAATTAAAGAACAACTCGTAAGAAACAAGATGAGTCCTGGGTGGAAAATAAATATTGCAAACAATAAACGTAAACCCAGCGTCATTTGATAGTTTGACCCAAGCAATATCCACATTATCAATAGAAGGAAATGTAAGCAACTGGGACTTCCAAGAACCGGTCCTTATAACAGTCAATAATACGCCAGCTCCCCTCCACTTATTTACTCCGTCACTTCTATAAACAGTCCAATCAGCTGGGAATAACTCGCCTGAAGTCACATTACTATTTAACCAAGTTTCAGTGATACAGACTATATCACTATCAAGGTTAAGCAAATTTTGATAAAACTCACTTAGCTTGCTATTCAGACCTCTAACAATTTAGGAGTGGTTTGGGGGGATCAAAGTTACTAAAATCATAATTTCAGATCTTTTATTATTATGACAATAGTGCTTTTATTATTTAAGATCTATATATATATATATATAAGCCAAATACCACTCACTGACTGAACACTTAAAAAGAATACAATTACGTCGAAAAGACTGAAAATACCCACCTCCACGGGCAACGCCGTACGGGTCAGGTAGTATTATATATACATACCTAGTTTCCGTCTTGCAACTATTTTTGGGTAGTAAAGTACTACGCGCGTTTTAGGAACACATTCCCATATTCAGGTATTTATAAAATTATTTACTCACACGTGAACACGTCATAAGGAATTACAAAAACACACATACACACAATTCAAACACGAATTATTGCACTTAAGATAACACATCTTTTTTAAACAAAAAACAAAGTTTAAAAACAGTTGGCTTTGTGCCATGTTGACGGACTCTGGAATACTGATTAGGAACATTAATTTGCACTTTTTTATACTAGTAGTTCTGTGAACAGTAGACCTCGCTCGTTGAAATAACAAATGTGGTTTTGAGCTTAGGTTAAAAATAATGTGCCAGTAAGGAAGTAAGCACAAGGTTTAGCCAGTGAAACATTATTTACAATTCCCGCGATTACGGGGGTTCTAGTACTCGTTTTTATTTCTTTTCTTGAGCTTTAACTGCTAAAGATTTTCTTTTAGAAGCATTGTGTTTTATTTAGGTTAATAATGCGTAAGATAGCTAAAAATATCGCGTTATAGAAGGACAACATACAATTAAATATTTACATACTTAAATAACTCAAACTTAACAATGTATCATAAGTTAACTTAAGTTCCATATCATATTCCAATATTAGAAATAATAGAAACAAACGATGTTAAAACGTCGTGATAGTGATCTCAACCCATGTACAACATTTCCCACGGTGTCCTACGGTCATTTTTTGTATGTCCTTTATCGCCGCGAGGTTTCATTTGTTTCATCTCATTTTGTAATTCAAGTTAAGCTAAGTCAAATACTTTTATGAAATTTACAATGATAAGTTACAGGTATACAGTTCAATTCTTTGATTTATCCTCTACACTTTCTTATAATAATATGTCATTTTTGGGCAAATGATGTATTCCTAAATTACTATTCAAAACAGGCCTAGCTTTGTTAGCAGTCTTGTAGTAGGAACATATAAACTGGTGTTTTCAAAATAAGAAATTTGAAATTGATAAATATTTGTATACAATTCTATTTAGAACTAAATTACGAAACTTTTTCACATTTATGAAAAAAATTACAATAATTGTTACTACTTTTTATGTAGGCCTAAAGTTTAACATTTTCCTTTCGTTACTGAACGTGATTGTTTCTTGAGCTAATAACTTTCTTAATTTTACTTCAATAATTTTTTTACTGGCATATATGAATTCTTTAAACCTTTATCTACAAAACAGCTATGGAACATTTTTGAATTGGTTTAGAATAAACGTATAAAAACATGGTTGAAATACAAAAACTTGGACGATTTTTAACAAATTCGAAGTTTACGGCCATTTTGTGAGCTTACCGTTAGAGATGCGGAAAAAAAATCAAGAATACAATTTTGTTTAAAATTTAATTTTTTTATGGCAAAATTTTAAATTCGACTTACGGTTAAGCCACAAACTAGCTTTGGAAAAAAGCTTACACAGAGAGAAACGGTCTGGCCGCCATTTTATTTTATTTAGGGGTTAAAAATTAAAAATGGAAAAAACCCGTATCTATACATGGCTCGGCCTAGGAATGAGGAACATTCATGCAAAAAATCATCAAAATCGGTCAAGGCGTTTGGCCGTAATCGTGAGACAGACACACAGACTAAATGCCGAACGGTCGAGTTAAAACGGAGACCTCGCTTACGCTCGGCCCATTATTTCATATTTTTATATGTAATCTAATTTTATCCAACATCATACAAAATTCTGACAGCCAAGTTATATGTTTTAAATTAAGGTTTCGTAGTGAAAGTTCTTAAAATTATTTTCTCGACACCGAGTACATAAATATGTGTTTTTTACTGTTGCCTAGGGGGTTTGGAAGAATAAATTTTATTTAAAAATTCTAAATTTCTGTTTTCATAGTTCAAGTGACGGGAGGAACACATTATCGACGACTTTGGAATGAAAAATTTGTTTAAATAACTTTAGAATGGATCCAACAACTACTAGGAAATCTGTAGAAATTCAATCAAACTCACAAACCTTTAAAACCAAGAGATACAAGTAAACAATATTTTCAGTTTGTTTAGTGATCTTTAGGAATGTTTTAAGATCATGGGTGATTTCGTAGGGGTTTTCCATGTGTGTGTACTTATACGCACATATATGTTGCAAACAACATAGGACCAACAACCTTACGATGGACCAATGTTAAGCGAAACTCTACCAAACTGATACAGTTCTACATATTCATAACAAACAAATCACATTATTGGAGACATATTTTTGCTTGAGTACATAACTATTTCATACTAAACAAACATGAGTCACCAAGTTTACAGAGCGAAGAAATAAAATTGCTTTCCTCGTCATTAATCTCACCAACTCAAGTTTACACCAAATGACGTTTCTTTTTCCACGGTTTCTTGCAACAATCGCTTTCAATTATATTCCCTGTGAACTTCACAGGTGTGACGAACTCTATTTACTTGATTTATTGTTCTCGTATTCAAAAGCTGAAAGAAACAGGTAGAATGACTAGAACAAGTCTCCGCACTTTATTCGTTTCAAAGGGTAGATTTATTCATAAGTTTAAATATGTTTAAAAAATGTGCTCAATAATTTAAGTATATTAATTTCAAAATTGTATTGAATGTTAGATAACTATTCACAAATTTTAAACAAGGTTTAACGATAAGTGATGATAACCATAATTTGTTTGTTAATCGAAGTAAGGAATAATAAAATTAATCAAAAGTAAAGCTGTACCCTTTTATATTCAAACACTTGTCGGACATTTTTACACAATTAAATATTCCAATAATTAGTACTAAAGAAATTTGTACTTGCCTTTCTTACATATATGTAAGGGTGTAAAATTAGTCTCAAAATACTTATGGTCATTATCAATTAAATGGCGTCCGTAATTAGATGTTACGTAATTATATGACGTTCCTGTTGGGTAAAGGTTCCTTAAAACGCTTCCCAAACTGCCTACCGGTTTGTCCTATGTAATAACAGCCACACTCTCGACAAGTTATTTTATAGACTCCTGTGTTTGTTTCAGCCTTCCTTACAGTTTTCGGCCTTATACTCCGGAGGCCGTGGAGAAATTTGAAATATATAAACATGCTAGTTGAATACACACGAACTTTTGAACGAAAAACTCAAGTTTCAGTCGAATTCGTTGGACGACACCGCGATGAGTATCCAAGATAGCGAAGTTGATAAGCGGGGTTAACATCCGTTCTGCAGTCTTCCTTCGAACGTCGAGGTGCGCGGCCGCTGAATGTTGTGAAATGTTTGTGTCAAGTATAGTCTTTCCGCTCGGCCGTGATACCTGATTTCTCGGAACTCAACTCCCCCTCCACTAGGTGAGTCATTGATTGCCACCGGCAGGCCCGGAGAGCGGGTATGTAGGGGGTGGTTGAGTTCCGAGAAGTCAGGTATCATGGCCGAGTGGAAAGACTATAATGTACATGTTTTTAGTACTTAATGTATCTCAAAAATGAGTTTTAAAATAAGTTTACCCTTCATGCAAGAGCTGTACGGTAATACTAC